>JAHZNC010007127.1:0-15202 GCA_027744095.1 Zhuqinia jingwanae | reverse complement strand
AATGTTCCAATTTGTCAGTCAACATTTTTGATGCTGGTGCTTCAAAACCAAGCAACCAACTGAAATAAAAAATTCACCGTAGATACAGAATCGGATACTCTTATCGTATGCGGAGTTTCCGAGAAATGCGATAATATACGACGAAGATATACCGATTTAAAAGCTTCCTAAAACACTTGGGACAACCTACGTACATACATAACACAATATTATGCATATATGTAAGTACCTACATAAATAGTTTGTAACAATATGTCACTGTTTTTTTGTGTAGTAGTAGACCTGCCTACTACTACTACTGCATAAATGGCTGCATCTCCTTCACTCTATTAAATACATACGCTTGCACACTTGAGAAGAGAAGCCAGGGTCAGAAAAACTAACAACATGGTGCTAAGAAGTGTGTTTACCTCTATGATTATTAGAGAAAAAACTACGACCCTCCTCGTCCGCGTGTTATGGTTAAGTAACCCGTAAAAACCCACATAGCGTTGAGTTGCGTTTACATATTACTTCTGGTTTGCATAGGTTGCTTGTAGGTAGTCTCCTTTATGAATATTATATACATATATATGTGTATGTGCTCAAGAGAAAACATATTTGGTTGGATGAATGGATACTTGGATAACATGAATGAATAAGTTTGTATTTTTTGCGTTGGGTCTTTCCTTGGCTAAAAAGACTCAGTTTAGTCTTAAGCATTTTTGTATTCTACCGACGAAGACAAGACCGTGTGTTGTATTTACGTGTACGTATAAACTCTAGTAGACTGATTGTTACTGTCAACTGTGTAGTATGTTAAATCAGATTCCCTAATTCAAAAATTGGTTGTAGCATAGGTAGGTATATGCATTTGTGTACTGTAATATATGACATAGGTCCTCCTACGGTAATAAAAGGGGATTACTACTACGCACACGATGTTTTTTCTGTGTTTTTACACACGCTTGTATATTTTCTTTATCCATTAATTTATGCGTTATATTTAATACATGGTTTTTCAGGTGTAGTTTGTACTTGAGTAGTTGTTAGTCATCATCACCCCATCGTAGTTGCACAAAATGTATTTTTTTTTCAGGCTGCAATCTTTTGAATTGTACCTTTTGTACCCAACATAATAATAAATTATCTGAAAGCATTAGTAAGCAAGGTAATGTAAATGGCAGTTCATGCACCTTGTTTTGTTGTTACTGAGGTTCAAAACTATGAACGTACATACATGCGTGGTCGACTAGTAAACATGAGGGTCTCGTTGTATTTAATGAGAACATAACACAAAGATATATATGAGTGGTTTATATGGATTCAGCTCCAAGGGATGTTTTTAAAAATCATGTTAGATTGATCATGCTATTTGTGTTGAGGATGGCGACGAGGATGATGATGACGATGAAGGATCCTTTGATCGTCTGTATCTTGTAAAAATAATAAGATCATAGTACCCCTAAGGTGGAAGCCTACTCTCTGTATCATTCACTTCACTGCACAAAAAAGTGATTGTTTCTTGCTAATCCCCAAGTCTAATTTACATTTTTTTGCTACTGCGGAAAAAGTGGGGTACTTATCATTGAACGAAATTCTTCGCTCTAGGTTGTTATAAATTGTTAAATATTATGCACCTGCTCCTGTAACAGTTATAATTATAGTACATATATTCATAATAATCTTCAGCAAATATGAAAAATATGACAAGGAGCCTCTATGTTAATAGCTGTGGGGTATTTGGTTATTTTTGTGGGGATTATGTTCTTGATGATGATCATGATGATAACAAAAGTGTTTTGAAATTTGAGAAAGGATATACTAGTCTAGTATAATAGGTCAAGAAACAGATGTTTTTCTACCATGTTGCCTTAAAAATTAAACGAAAAACTTGTTGAAAACAAATACTTTTAGTTTTTGCTTCAAATGTCGTTTTTAATACATATGTATTATGTATTTAGAATGATGGGTTCTTATTTCTTATACTTAATTTTGTGTATCGATGCACAAAGAAAAGTGACAAGGCAAGGTTGTGGTGCGTGACATGCGTGGGTATTTAAAGTGAAGATGACTGATTTGTGGCTCATCATGTGGTAATATTAGATATAATATGAGTCAGCTATATAAATAATGATACTAAAATATGGCCATTAAATTTAGAAAGAAAAAGATGTAATGTAACAGTAATATATAAAGGACAACATTGTTGGATATATTAGCAGAAGACCTTGCACTATTGGAAAATAGAGAGATGTTACATAGAAAAAAGATTATGATTGCAAATTGCAATAAAGTTGGAATTTTTATGCCATTACCTGTGGCAGTTTGACAGATTTATTTTTCGCTTTTCAGTAAAATTGCACATTATTTCAGGTATTTGCGGAAAACGCCTGCAATAAATTTTGCATGAAGGTTTTTCGTTCAAGGATATTTCACTTATTGTAATTATTTTATCATCCAAATTTACAGGTGTAATCTGTGGTATTTGGAGACTTTTTGTGCTAAAAAATAACCTGGCCACCAATTAGTAAAAATGAAATGTATTTTTAACCCACTTGTATTTATTTAAGACAAATCAATTTTAAATCTCTGTTAATAAATTGTCCAAACACTGACTCGACTGATTTCTAACATTTACGGTATTTAACCGAAAATGTTAAACGAAGCATAAACGAAACGAAGCAAGCAGAAACGAAGCAGTGCAGAGTCTGCACTGCAGACCAACGTCTGGGAACAAAGACGGTGTCATAGAAGAGATACAGCTGAAACAGGGCGAAGTAAGATACCGGGAGGGTTGTCTATGAACAGAAAATGTAAACACAAAACTAAGAATGATTGACATTTGGGAGCAACTCTGTTTAATTTTTGTTTAAGCAATTACAGTTAAAGTATTACAAAGTTTGTGGGATTACAGTTTTGACGTCTGATTGTTTGTTTTACTTTTACCTTTATTGCTGTGTATGTGTTTGTGTTTTTATTCCGCGAGAACGTTTTGAACTTTTTATTGTCAAACAATAATAACTTTTTATATTTTAAATTGGTGGTAACTGAAAATGTCAGACAAAAATGAAAACGATGCAAAGCCAGGACCCTCTTGTACATTTAGCTTCAAGAAACCCTTAAGACGCCGTCAGCAAAACGCAAGAAAACGAGAAGAAAAACCGGAAAGTGACTCTTGTGAGTATTTTAGTTGTTTTATGGTTTAGTCAGTTCACTAAAGGTACAATCAATGTTATAACTAGCGTCTTTTACATTGATTTTATTTTATGTCAATAGCTTCCTCTAGCAGCAGTGATGACGAGACGCGAATTGTGAGATCAGAGAAAAGGCCACGTAGGTCCAATCCAATGGTGCAATCTGTAAGATATTTTTTATTTTTTCTTTGTTTGCTACGAACGCCTCCATAATTTGAAGTTAACTTGCATTATATCCACATGCTTTTCGTTGGACATGGTTGTACCGCTTGTAGTTTGAAATTACATATTTTTGATAATTCATACGCTGATGTGCTAAGCTAACACGTCTCATAATAACTTAGATTTAATAGTCCGAGGAGAAAATGCTTGTGTGTCACTGCATTCTGTTCGAGCGCAAGCATATTTCGTTGTGTAAGATGTAATTAAGTTTAAAAAAGTATTTTTTATACATCTTTATCAGACTGGCGGTGGCAAGAGAACGATTAAAAATCAGCTTAAGCACCGAGATAGTTCATCTTCCTCTGACGACGAAGATGAGAAAGAACGGGACGGTAAAAGTCGTATTGGCGTTCACTATGAATCCTCAAATACTGGCGAAGGTAAACTTTACATTTATTTCTTGCATGCCTTTGAATGTTAAAAAATTATCTAATTAATTAGATTTTTATTTAATATAATGTGTTGTTATTTCATTTGTAGATAGCTGCAAATTCTTGCACGACCGAAGTGATTATAAATTTGGTAAGTTTGACATACGAAACTCTGGCAATTTTGAATAGTCTGTATAAATATATACCTATGCCATATCTGAAAAAAATATCATAATGTTTTATCCATATGGTAGGTTGGCAAATTGAAAGAGAAGTAGCCGAGGGCAGATATGGAAGGGATGATGACGATGCTGGTAAATATGAAATACCAGATTCGGATGAGGAATTACCATTTAAATGTTTTATTTGCCGAGAATCTTTCAAAGATCCTATTGTAACAAAGTAAGAAGCTTCTATTTTACATTTTGTTTTATGTATGGTTCATATTTTTCTTTTAAAGTTAAATATAAAACGCCTTTCCTGTTGTTACAGGTGTAAGCATTATTTCTGTGAAAAATGTGCTCTGCAGCAGTACAAGAAATCACAGAAATGTTTTGTATGTGGAGCGCAAACGTTTGGAGTTTTTAATCCTGCTAAAGATATAATATCAAAAATGAAGAATGAGGAAGCCGCGGAGGGAACGGTGGGAGAAGGAGAAGCTGCTGCTGCTGATTCAGATTAATATTTTAATGATGACATAAAAATGTAAATCCCAATTACTTTTGGTAACTGTTCAAAAAATAATAATAAAACCGATAAACCGGATGTAACCAAATGCAAAAATAACGAGTTTTTAAATATATGTCTTGTGGTA
Organism: Zhuqinia jingwanae; assembly: GCA_027744095.1. Classification (NCBI taxonomy): domain Eukaryota; kingdom Metazoa; phylum Arthropoda; class Collembola; order Entomobryomorpha; family Paronellidae; genus Zhuqinia; species Zhuqinia jingwanae. Next base: position 10,619 of record JAHZNC010007127.1, on the reverse strand, counting down.
CTTCCATCTGTCTGTGGTGAATTACTATTGTACATTTTTTAAGTTTGAATACTGATTATGTACGGAATGTATATCGTAGTCAAGCAATTAATTGTATGAAATGAAATAATACAAAATTTTAAGAAAGATTTTATTTATTCTGGAGTTTACTTTACGAATGAAATTGTATAGCTTCGTCTTTGACATGACACGAAAACAAACTTTTCATATTTCATCATATTATTATGCATGAAATCATTTAAAACATACAAATCATGTGCACTTTTTAGCATGCAAATGTGCCTATTCTACATTGTTTGTGGAATAACTATTGATTTGAATACTAATGCTGCAACAGTATAGTACACTAGTAGATGTAATGGTATTTGTACGACATTCTACGACTCTTATCAAGTTTTCTCGAGAAGCATTTTAGTTTTTTATCATGCAAATTTTTAAAGTTAAAACTGGTCTGTTTGTTTTATCATCATATTTGAATAGATTAGCTACACACATTATTACAAACGTCATAAAATGATCACAATACAGAGCAAATGAAAATCCGCAATGAAACAGTAAATTAATATACCTATTATTATAACATATCATATATAGCACACATACATATCCTTAAACGGAACGTTCTTTGAAAATTGTCCTCATGTTACAAGATCGATTAATGACTGATTAAAATACAAAAAAACCTTGAGTACAATGCATTAAATATTATGTTTATCATGTAAAAAAGACGTAGTTGGCATAGATTGACAATCAGCCCTGTATACACTTTTCAATTAATTTGCCTACTTATTGATTGAGTCCAATCAATGCGTTTTTTAAAATTTGACTTGAACGTTGTTTTATCGCATTTAAATCATCGAAATTGGCCCAACTAAAACATGTAAATAGCGCTTGTATGGTTTTATGGTTAGTATTGGTTAGCTCCGTTTTTTTACTATTTCTATTTTTTTCAGCACTTGACACATTTTATTGTGTATTAAAAAAGTTTTTACGCGACGAGTTGTAAATAGAAAAAGTTTAGTTTTTGTTTAATAACTAGTATTATCCATAAATGAAAATTTCCTTATGTTTAGTTTGATTCTTATTTTTGCAACAATCAAAATTTCAATTTTCTCAAGTTTTGCAATCTTTTATTTTTTTAGCTTGTTTCCTAAAACACGCAAGTACTATTGACAGAATCGCCAGTTCTACCAATTTTTATTTTATTTTATTTTTACAAATTTTAGTAAAAAGTTCATTATTCGGAATTATTTTTTTAATAGCATTTATGGCCAAAATTACGCCAACGTACTGAGAAAAGCTCGCGATATGTACACTATTTTTTTGCTATAAAACTTGTCGACACTTTTAAAATACCAACCAGAAAACGAAGTAAAAATTAAAATTAAATCCCGATATTCACTATTTACAATATTTTCATGAAATGGTTTTGTTCTACATTGTTAAAATCTCATTGACGAAATAAAACAAATAAATAATGCGCTGGCGCTATACGCTAGTATTATAATATAGTAGCAGTGGTCAATTTTTTATTGATTAGTTGTAACTGAAATAATATTTCAGATGAAATAAAAATAGTGTAATGTAAAGCACATCTAAATCTGTTTATGGATAAAAGACCGTATTTTATATATGACCTTAATGTAGACATCATCAGTATAAAAGCCACCACCTCAATTACAAAAAGGATACAAAAGAATTTTTATACATATTTGCGAACAAGCACTTTTACAATGGTCTGTTACAATTTTATATGTTCTATAATATACACAATAATACTCCACTTAGTCAACTTCTACAATATTAAAAATTATATAACATACAACCATATTGCACACAACGTTTCCATTCACGATGTTTTGAAATACTGCTTAAATCTTACTTAATATAAATGGTGGTAAACGATATTACGCCAAGTATAAATAAATGACTTTAAAAGTAGTTGATACAATTAACTTGTCAACTATGTAGTTAGCTTAGTTAAATCTAAAATTATTTAAGTACATGAAAAGTTTTGATTTAGATGGCATCTTGGTATTTACCATTTCAATCCACCACGAAAGTCATGAAGATTAGGATTTTGATGAGACTGCGGCGACTGCGCACACTAACGTTACGTGTTGTTTTAAAAAAAATGACCTCGTTCTGTGTGATTGCTCAAAGCATGACAAACGTTTTAGTACCTTAAACTCATCAGAAATTTTGTTCAGTGTTCTGAATATTTAGTATAATTTCTTTCTAGTGTGTACTTTGTACACCTCCCCGTTTCTGGGACCAGTTAATACGTAAAAAATATGTAAAACAAAACAAGACTTTTTTTCTCTGGGTTCACAGAAGATTGGTTTAAAAAATTTTTTTGGATGAGATAAGTTGCCTACTTGTCTTGCATACAAAAAAAGAATGATTTTCTCATTAATAACATGTGAATTCTAATAATAAAAACGGAAAATCATTGGTGGGTATGGTATGGAGGAGTACATTGTTATTTTTTAGCATCATAATGTGTTCGTTAAGTCTACTAGAAATTTTGTTTGAAAGTTAAGTTGTCTTTCTCATAGGTAGCATTTCATCCTGTATGAGGATTCTCTGGAGCAAAGATCTGGACTTCCGCTTCCGGTTCAACCACTGGTGTTTCTTGTGTGTCTTGCATCTGATTCTTCATAGCTTTCCTTTTCTCAGCCAATAGTTTCCTTCTGGCTTCATCTCTGAAATAATATAAAATGAGTTTAGGGTATGAGTTGAGTGACAAGGTATGAAAAAATTGAATCGTTCTGAATAGGATGCTTCATGTTACCTTGCTTTAGCTGCAGCACTATTTGCTTTGGGAGTAACTCCCACACTCGTCCTTGTTGAGGGTTTAGATGTACTAGCTGGCATTCGCTTGGGACTTGATGTTTTTAATGGAGTTACTGGTACAAACTGCAAAGGAGACTGCAATAAAAAAAATATTTCAAGGTAAGTAAAGGTAAGTATTTAATGCTCCCAGCATCTCCAGAACATTTTAATATAATTAATTCTATTTTTATTTTAAATTGTGCATTACCTGATTCTTTTCTAAATCAGCAAAAATGAAATATATCTGTTCTACTTGTATCATCACCATATCCCAGAAACCAGCCAGATCCTCATTTGTAGTCTCAGGCTCATCCCCGGTTGAACCCTTCTGTAAAATATATAACCATGTTTAAATTAAATTGTACATAAAATACATAAATGTAAGATGTACAATAAATTAATTGCCGTGTAATGTAATGATATGTAGTTTTCTCACCAAATTTGCGTTGCACAGTTCCTCAAACTGTTTAAATTTCTTTTTGACCAAAAGATTTCCTTTTCCTATAGCTGCATGAATGGAACCAGCTCTGTCTTCTGATTCATCTATTGAATCCAACTCCTTTGCAGCTTTATCAGATAATTTTAATATCTCGACCGTCACATTTCTCATTTCATTCAGGAAATAGTTACCATCCTTAACAGTTGATGTTGTGGGTACTGCCTTTTCCACATTCTGCTGAACTTTATCGTTTTCAGCCACCCGTGAAACTGTGTTTTCTTTATCTACTGTAGCACTACTATGGCTAGTATTATCTGTGGCGGGCGGTGGTGTAGCTTTCCCCTGAGGAAGTGAGTTTGCTGTTGCAGCAGAAATAGTATTTTTTATATCTGATAGAGCCGAGAAACCTCCAGCATCAACTTGATCTTCAGAAGGAGATGTTTCAATTCTATCGTCTAATTTACTAACAGCAACGGCAGTCACCGCATCTGGTTGAACAATACTATATGATGATGATATTGCAGTCTTATCAAAATTTTCAGTGCCGGTTTTTAGTGCCGGTGAGCGACTTAATGTTCTTAAAAGGGCCATATCTTTTGGTTTAGGTTTGGGTTTCGGCTTTAAAGGACTTGATGCTCCTCTGTTGCTGTACAGGGAATCCTCTTTGGAATCTTGACGATTTACAACAGTTTTGCCTGAATCAACGTCTGACGAAATGCTACCAAGCTCTATGGAATTTTCACTAAATTCATTGGTGTCATCAGAGCCGGTGGAAGATTCACGAGATAATGTAGTTTTAAGTGGTGCTGGTATGCAGTCTTCATCATGATGACGATTATTGCCATTTGCATGTATGATTTTTCCTAACGTTCCACTGGGACCATTAGTTGATGCGGTCTCATTACCATTTGTAGCTCTATCCTCATCATTCCTATAGCGATTTGCATTCCCATTCAAATGTCCCATGGATTTGGTTGGGCTCCTTCTCTTTGCCGCACTACGATCGTCTTCTTCTTCATCTGTTTCTTCTGTTGAGACTATAGAGATGCGACTGTTTTCACTGCTCCGAATTATAGGTATAATCACGCTAGTGGTACTAACGTCACTACAAACTGTACCCTCATCGCTATTGTCATTCTTGTTTGATGTACGTGCGCTGTTATACAAATTGTTTTGGTGGTCATCCCTTGATTCCACTTTAATGGGAATAATTCTCTCTGTACCCCGGGTTGGGGATTCCCTAGTTATACTGATAGTTGTAACATGTGATGACTTTCTTGCCAATACCCCTTTGTTTGATGATACCGCATCAGAGCCATACAGCCTTTCAATGCGTTGCATTATGAATGATTTCCCATGTGATGGGATATATGGTGTATCATCAATCAAGTCATCACGGTTTACTCCATTTTGGAAAAATGGACTATCTGAATATCGTGCATGACTTGAAGTTGTATTGATGGGGGGAAGGGAGGGTGGTGGGGAGGTTGCAGATTGGTTACTACTGTGATCACTGCTGTCGTCGTCCGTGTTGGGAACTTTGTTCCGGGAAAATGGGGAATGTATGGAAAAATCTGTTTTCAGTCGGGGAGCAGCTGTCGTTACACGAGTTGCTGATGTTAGAAGGGATGCCCCATTACCCAGTACACTTTTGCTTGCCACTGTTTCTGAAGTTACACTTCCATTGTTATATGTTAAACAAGAGTAACCACTGACAGAGCGGGAAACATTGAGGTAGGAAGGGTTCCTTCTGTCATGACCGTTAGCGTCAGCCTGCAGGACAAAAAAAATGCATTCCATATTAGAAAACTTTCGACTTAGTAATATCCACATGTTGATCATCATAGGCACACACAATCCTTACTTCTCCTGAAGAAAATCTTGAATCAAACATGTGTGCAGTTCGCTTCACATACTGTGGACTTTGAAGGTCCCCCATTGTGTCGTCGGTACCGTCAAAATCCACGTCAATGAGAAGATTATTATTTATAGATGATTGTTGTTGAGCCAATGTTTGTGGGCCACCTTTTAAATTAAAATGGAAAATTATTTACAAATATAGGAAACTTTTGACAATTTAAAATTCATCTAAAGCTAAAGTTAACCGTTTTTACCTTGATTTATTGGAGCTGAAGACCCTCTGCCACCAGCAGAATCTCCGGGAGGGTTGCCCGTATCACGGCCTGCTGCTGCTGATGACTGACTATCCGTAGACCTGTATTTCATTAAATCGTCATTTTAGATTTTTAGTTAAATTGGAATTATTTTTATTTCACTATATTTGTAAAGTTTCAGTTTAAAGTAAATACTTGATACAACTGTCGTCATTTTCGTGAAGCTTCATAATTTTAATTTTCCAAATCCCTATTTTCTTTGAATACAAAACACATAAACTAAACAGACATGTATCACCAAATTTCACACCCAACTACTACTGCTACTACTACCCATGAAGTTGGCTATCAATCTAAAAGACGAAAAGAGCTGGAGAGCCGGAAAATCACTACTATATAGACACGGCTATATAAGAGGGCGTTACACAGCAAGTAGTTCGTGGGAAAATGCCAAAGGCTAAAGAACTTTGTACATATTCACTTAACACATTTATCCCAGCTTGACAAAAACTTTAAACAAGTTTCTTCATTAAAAATGTACGAGTGATAATCTAGCGCCAGTCATTATAATGAATAAGTATGTTTCGAGAACCGCCCTACAATTGACCACTAAATAAGTATATATTTATGGACGATGATGAATTGTGATTAACCAGCAGTCATCATTTTACGTGTATCTTTTTAACCTCACAGGAAACGACTGGTCACTGAATGAATCGTATAAACTATGGATTAATGCTGACGGAGAACTTAAGAAAGCACTTTACACTTTCTCTTTTGGCAAAAGACTCCACACTATACTCCTTAATTAAAATAAAATAATATTTTTAACTAGCCAGCTTCTAGGCCATTTTTGTGCTACGTTGGATATATTATGTTGTATAAAATCTAAGCAGCAAATAATATTATTTTGGCCAAGCAATATTTAAAAAAAAAATTGCAAAACTCAATTTGTAATGTTTTGACTGTGTCTTTTACACATTGAATGAATGATATAATTATTAAGTGATACATTTTGTGGTGTTTTTTAGAACAACGTTCTTACTTGGAAACAACTGCACGCAATAAATTTTCATACCAATGTCAACATACAATATCATACTTTGTTATGTGTATGTGGTTGGTTATAATGTTTTTGTTTTTTTTACAAACCGTGTATGACGAAATAATGGTAAGATTGGTAAGTCATTTATTTCATTATCATCAGTAGGATTAGCTTAATACAATTATATAGAACATCATCAAAATCACAATATATTAACGTATTTACATTAAAGTAATAAATTACATTTCATTATTTGTAAAATGTTGAAAGATCTTGTCATGCTGCTGTATCGATAATATTTGTAGATTTATGGAGATCAATTGGCGATACCTATTATCTATTATCTACATGGGAAGTAATTCAAATGTTGAATGTAAAGAGCAAGTAGCCAATATCAAGTAGTACATTATCAATAAGACCAAATGACCTAAAGGACCTTTACTACTATAAATTTACAGTAGCTCAACATCAAAATGGCGTTAAAAATGGCGAAGCTATGATACTTTAACTCAAATAACAAGTCGAATCTCAATTAAAATGCAAAGCCAAAATATTAAAAAACTATCGATAAAACCATTATTGATAAACATAGATTTAAATTCCATTAGCGATTAGCACGCTAGAGTAATTCAACAACCCTTTATAGCACTATTCTTCCTGCATCTTTCTACTTTAAAAATTTCTGTACAAGTTCACTGATTTTTGTGCTCACAAAGTACATGTATACATACCTATATATAGTATCACTAAACTACATACCCATGTGTGTATCAAACTATAGGAAAAAATCTCCTGTTGTTGTATGAATTTAGTCGGAAGCGTTTAGTTAATAAAATTTCACGAATGCGATGTGATAGTGTTTTGTGTTGGTTGACATTTTGTAAATTGTTATTCAAGAATCTTGTTTTTTTTGCTGAATAACCTATAACTTCAAGGAAATGAAATGCAAGAAAAGATACCTTTTATTATTTCCACCAAGAGAGTAATTTAAGCGAAACAAGAAAAACTGCGGCAAAGAGCAGAGAGGTAACCAAATGTTTCAGACGACCTTTAGGTACAAAAAAATAATGTAAAATTTGTACAGCAGTAAGACGATCCAGCAACAAAGTCTACATGTATACCATGTAGATATAGATATGCATTTATGGATGCATATGCATTCAGCGCATACCAAAAGTGGACACATTTCTACGAATTTAGATAATATTGTCTGGAAGATGAAGTACATATGTATATCATGACATAACCATAAAAAAAAGTTTCTACGATCATCTTTGGAATGAGAAAGGTCATACAAATTTTTTTACGCACTTTCTCTAAAAACTGTATGTACTTTTGAAATTGAAGCTTGCCCTTCTGCTACCAAATGCACTTTAGATCTGCAAATGACAAGTCCTCTTAATAGAATGAAACTGTAAGTATATAAATATTCATTCATTGCTTCAGCCGAATAAGTTGGCAGCACTTTTATCGTTTTGCGCTTTTAACTTTTTGAGCTTAAAAGTAAAAGTGTTTGCGTTTTGCATGAAGCACAATAGCGCATATTATTGCGATAAATGAAAATATGGAATTGCATTTAAAATGTAACAGGTATGTTAAAAAAAATACACATGCTTGAGTCAATAATGTTTGATCTGCCAACTTTATTGGGTAGGCTAGCAAGAACGAGCTTCATGTACATATAAAAGTAGCCCCTCAAGAGTCATTGGTACATAACATGCATATTTATACAAGCATTAAATCTAAAGTAATCACATCACGAAAGCGCAATAGGTTTCTTCACAAAAAAGCAAAACGAGTAAAGTAAACATTGACATTGAGATGTATGATATACTATACTACACCTTTATGTGTAAGTACCATTCAAATTCAAACAACAAAAAAGCAAATAATCAACATGATTTTTTAACATGTTGGATGATTTCTCAGTGACTCTCCCGTAAAACAGAGTAATAAGAAAGAATAACCACCTGGTTGCAAATGGAAAGATTGTAATTTTGTTAATAAGTAAAGGAATCATTTATATCGTCAGATTGGAACGATTGATCTTGCATAATTTCATGATATACGGTAGGGTATAATGATACATAGTAAACAAAAATAAGTTTCCACCTTCATATTGTGAATAGTTTCATTTCTTTTGTATCCGGTCCTATGATTCTAATATGTTGTACCAGACCGACCTTGCATCTAAGGCCATAATATGAAAAGGATTTTGCTATAATGTACATCTGGTGCAAGAAGGCGTCAGTGTAATGTTTACACTTTGCACATCACCGTCCGTCACATCATTTTATAATATTTTTCTGTTAAATTTCGCCATGTGCAGCACAGCGTAAAAAGGAAAGAAAAATAAACAAACAATGTAATATTTAAAACAGCTCGTGATTGTGCATCTGCACCAGGTAATAAAAAAATATTTCTCCTTTAGTCACCAAATACGGCACTGTGTTAATCTTGTACTTTTGGTGAATTAACTATAACACACTTTTCACCTTCACCTGTCTTGTCCCACTATTTGCTGTGCATATTGCCAGCAGGGCCAAGCGTTATTCTTTTGAAAAATTATTTTGAGACCATTCTGTAATAAAAAGCTTTATACATCTTACCTTCAGTATATGACGAGTGTTTCGTGTGTACCGTGTACCTTGTTTAAAATTCAACACTATACAATCAACAACGCACAATATGTTGACAACGAAGTTTACAGGTGAGCATATATTTTAAAAGGCTAAAGTAATTGTGTTTTTAATCTTTCAGATGAATGCATAGAGGCAAAATGCACGATCACCGACATCAAATTATTATACTAGGACTATTCTACTACTCACTCCTTCACTATTAAAAAAAAACTGCCTTGAGACGCATCGTGTTCTATAGCCAACAGAAAAGAGAATTTTAACCGTATATATATGTGGTGTTCTTTCCAATGAAGATGATTTTGATTATTATTATGATGATGATGACGATGATCCATCGTGCTCACCAAAATTCACCACCACCATCAAGTCAACCAAGTGAAGTGACTTGTGTTGTTGTGTTAACGGTTCTTATCGTTTTTTTCACAAAAGAGCATGCCATAAAAAGTGTTTACAGTGTGACTGTGTAACACTTTGATGCATAAAATATATACATTTACTCATAATAATAGTACATACTATGTACTACATACCATATGCATGCATGTATAAGTAGGCATACATAAAATTCACATTCATTCAATAATGCCCCCTAATAATTCATTCCTGCAACAATGCTTTGATGGTTGAAGACATTAAGTTTGCAGTTTACTTTTTTTCACAGACAGGAACACATTAGGATTTGATTAGGTAGGTATGTTGGCATATGTATACATGCACATTACTGCGTGTCAAGCACGTAAGTACAACTTTCATGCGTACACAAATTTACAGCGTTTTTGAAATTGTACTCTATACAATTTTTTTGCATTTTTTAAAACTTATATAAAAAGATAAACAGGTACATAATGCATAAAATCATGCTACGATCAACGATGCAGCTAGTTTTTAAAACATTTTAGTATGCAATCGATCTTCTCCGCGCGTCTGCCTGTCTGTATTAAACCATATATGTATACTGCTGCGATTAAAAGTTATTGTTGTACATTAATTAAATTCAATGAGTAAAAGATAACTAAACATTTTCTACTTAATTCTTCGTTTTTGTTATAGAACATTTTTAATTGAAACTACAAGACAGTCATATACAAAAAGGAATGTCAACTTTGTAGTAGTAACAATACAGCAACTACTTTGTAGTTTGTACTTTTGTAAAAGTAGCATTAACAATGTGCGTACGTGCACCATTCAAATAGGTTGATTTACATGAATTGTTATGGTATGCAGTAGTATAGGTTAACGTGTTCTATTGTGTACTTAATCACAACACACACTTTCATTTGATAAAAGGATATAGGATTAAAGTATTTAATATCATTTTAATTTACACAATGTATATCCACACTATAAAAACCTTTCTAAAACGAGATCTTACGGTTATATACTTAAGTCAAGTTAACTAACACCAAAGTCCAGTTGTACCAATAATTAAGATTTTATTACACACGATTTTCAAGCTAATAAAAATGACATACTTAAGTTTTACTGAGAGTTAAATTTTCTTTAAATTCTACAGTAAGGTGACATAAAATTATGTCAAATACATA
>JAHZNC010007126.1:0-21379 GCA_027744095.1 Zhuqinia jingwanae | reverse complement strand
CTGAGATCGAATATGACATTTTTAAATCACAATTAGTTAATTGTAGTACGAAGGCCATAACTTACTGCCTTACATGGGTTTATTCATATATTATATGCATAGCATGTGCATTGGGAACTGTATACGTAGTATATGTATTGAAATATCATTGAAGCCGTTTCGTTCCACCATTATGTTAAATTTTATTATGCTACTACACTGGACCATCATCATCGTTATCCTCGTCATCATCCTGCTGTACTTTATATATTATGTAATCTACATACAAAGTGAAAAAGGAAATGTGTAAAGTTGACTACTTCTGCTGGCTGACATGACCATTATCGTATCACACCACCTTCATCGGCATCGTTACTATATAGCTTTGTTTTGTTTCCTTCACTCACTATAAAACTAAAACAAGCACAGAACAAAGTTGAAAAGGAGGAAAATGCTCTAATTAAACATGAGTGGCCGTGTGTGTGTGTGTGTGTGTATGTGCGCGAGGAGAGGACATTATTATGCAAATAAGGAAACTGACAATGATGATGTTGTTGGCTTGAAAGTATAATTTGTGTGCTTGAGTTTTGGAATGCAATAATGGAACTCTTCTTTGCTAATAGTACTTTTAAAATGTACATTTCCCCTTTCCATTAAAATAAAAAGATTTATCTCCTTTTAGTACTCCAGCAGCAAAGAGAATGGAGAGAAATACGTGAGGAGTTTAAGTTCTTGTTCCATGAACAAGAAATAAGCGTAATAGAATAATGTACAGTTTGGGAGAAGTTGCTTTTCTCTCCGTTTGCATGCATCCATCCTTGTTATGATAAGCTCATTACTTCTACCTTTACGTTTTCCATGAGAGCTCATCTACTCTAGAAAGTAACGACAACGGCAGAAACTAAAGTAATGAAAATTGCTATAATGAAAACGGAAGAGGATGAAAGGGAGAAAAGAATACATATATACCATCACAAATATACAATATGCTAGTGGACCGTGTCTCATGATGATGATGTGATGAGCAAATTCTAATGTTTAGTCAAGCTAACTATGAAAAAAAAGTTTCTGGAATTCACTATCCTTTCATCTCATTTCCAGCTTTGTGTTGTTTCCCTATGTCTCTCTTCTTCTTCCTACTTTTGCACAATGTTTTTATTCTTGGAACTTGGGTTACACACACAGTAATTTCTAATATACAAAGCAATAATAATACATGTTTAACAATATTGTCTTTGTTCTTGCTGCATGGTTTTGTTTAGATTGGAGTTTGGAAGTGAGTTGTCGGCGTTGCATACATGTATAATATACATCTGTTTTGAATGAAAATGAAATGGATATTTGAAATGATGTTGTTTGTATGAGAATGGAAATGGGTGGTGTAAAGCCAATACTAGTGCAAGCAAACACGCAAACAACGCAAGAAAACATTAGTTTGGGTGACTGCGGTGAATGTCATGAATATGAACATTATTAAAGGAATATTTGACAATGATGATATAATCATCATAATCATAGTGAATGGGATTGGCTTTTTATTTAATCATGCATGCGTCTTGTATGTATGCACGTTTTTTCCAACAAAATTACATTTTCTTCTTCCAAATTTACAACAACTTATTATAGCATTTCCACAAGTGTATAGGCAGATGTATGTACAAGCTAAAAAAAATACACACGTATTAACCGCTTAAAACCTATTTACAATATTCATGCACCACTATAAATAAATCCCATCAAAAGATGAACGAAACTTTTTGTTATCACAATAATATATACAATTTGTTTTCTGCTTTTGACACATTGAACAAATTGAACAAGAGGATGCATCATAAAAGTTAGATACCATGAAAATATGATACTGTGCATGAAGAAAACCAGATGGATGGAGAAGTGCTCAGATATCAAAGTAAAAAAAAAAACATTTAAACAAGTTGTCTACATTCCGATGGGATGGGAACGACTAGTGGATACATATTCTAAAATTACACTACGTACTTACTCTGACGTTGATGCGAATGCACAAAAATACTTTGTTTTTCCAGAGATCTAACAAAACTACTTTGAAAATCCACATTGTATGAACAATTTGATTATGTACGTATACATATGCACAAACTGCATCATAAGGATTCATAGTATCAATAGCTTATATGATATTTGGTTTTCCTTCCTGAGAAATCAGTGGATAAATTAGGCAGCGTACTGTTTTGTTTTCAAAGAGAGTGTTCCAATGAACTCTACTTGCGTTATCCGTTTTGTGTATAGAATCCATATTTTGTTCTTGCTATCACATCCCATAAAAGCAAAATGAAACGAATTCAGAGAAGCCCTTGACAAGCCATTTTACCATCATCTTCACAAATCTCTCCATTTCTAGCTAATAAATGTATGTATAGTGTGCATGCATCCATTCCATAATTTGTACATACATACATATATCCTGCCACACACGCCGGGAATAATTTAATAACAAATTCCATGAATTGATGGTGATGTTAACGATGTTGTTGTCATAAACTAGGTACGTCACCCCCAGCAAAGTTCACCATCATAAAAAAATTTATATAAGAGAGAGGGAGAGAGAGAGTTTCCTGACATGACACATGCATGTCACCTATTAGTTGATTATGATGCTATCATGTGTCTTGCCTGTTCAAATGCAACAGTGCAGTGTGTTTAATTCGTGTAGATCCTGATCTCTGGATACTGTTGTAACCGCACGTTTTGCTGGTTGTTGTCCCTGTCACTATCATCATCATCCCCTTTCTCCATGTCATAATTTTTTCAATGCTCATCGTCATCAGCACACCATCCCAGTATTAACTCTGATGGTTTATAAATTTATATTTTCGGTTGTCCATTCTCGTTAACCACATTTTTGGAAAGGGGACGAAACAACTATATTTTTAAAATGGTAAAAAGGCCTTGAGCAATTTAATTGAGAAAATCTGCAAGCTTTCATTATTTCATTATCCCTGTAATAATTCATAACCTGAGTTTAACTAAAATGGGGTTGAACCCAAACTCGAACAGAATTGCAAAATCAGTGTAATTTTGCTATTTTACTATTTTGCTAGTGACAATGATGGTGCAGATTGTATAGAGCTAAATTTTATGATTACTGCTTTTGTTGTGTGGGTTGAGCTTGGGAAATATTGCGTTTCTAACAAAGAATTATGATTTTGCGAGCTTGTACCGAGAATCATCAATATGATCAGTGCTGGCACAGCAGTCAGAGATCAGGGATCACCTCTGGTGTATCGTGCAACCTAGCAATATTATAGCTATCGCGTTATTAAAAATCATTATAATTACGTTTTTTTCTCTATTTGTTTTACAGGTTGATTTTTGCATGAGCGATGCAACATTAGTTACAGTGGTGAATACACTCGAACTGAAGGATTTCTAAGCGTAACAAAAGAAGTAATAAATTACTTTGTAAAATGGCGGAAGAAACTGATAAGGAATCTAACCAAGAGGAGTCGCATCATCATCAGCAGCCAATGAGCAACAGCCTGGAAGGAACAAATGGTTCATCCTCGATTGAATCCATTCCACAAGCGACATCCCATTCTGACTCTTACTATTCCTCTGATATCGGAAGCACTGAACATTTGGTGGTGGTTTTGGAAGCGGAAACCAGTTTCGGTAGCAAGCATGACCCAATCACGCAATTTATCACACACAACAACAACAATCATGGGAATGGAAAGGGCGGCTTCCAAAACGGGCTCGCTGAGGATGTGTTTTCAAATGGAGTAATGGTTCATCGAGGTAGTTTGACTAATGGAACTACAAGTCCAATGATAGCATCCTCACCCGTCGGGGTATCCGGAAGCGATGATAGGGAAGGAGTGGGAGGCAGCGGTGGTGACGGCTCCCGACGTCACTCCAAAAGTAGCAGTCTTCCACATGGCGTTAAACTCTGTTCGGAAAAGAAAGATGGGGAAAGTGAGACAGGGTGTGGAGCAAGTGGAATCTCTGGAGAGGGTGGAATGAGGCAGAAGAAAGCGAGTTCATCATCCTCTATGTCAGATGAGAACATGGCCAGGGATGAGGATAGAGATTCCTCCATGTCTAGTGATAGATGGGCTAGTTTGGAGGAGGAACTCAGGAAGGCACAGACTGAGCTCAAGGCAAAGAATGCAGAGGTGGAACAGTTGAAAGGGATTAGGCAGCAGGTGGAAGGGGAATTAGAGGATCTGACGGCATCCCTGTTTCAAGTAAGTGTTGTATACAAAATGATGAATGTGTTTTGCTTTCATGCATCATTACATTTAGGCTAAGAGTTTTTTATGCTTGCCGGTTGAGTTGTTAATGAACTCACAAGGGAGAAAATGTGTTCATTTCCGTTTGCGTCTGCTGCACATACTACGCTTGATTATTTATATTGCCATATATTCATCCTTTGATTCCCGTTTATAGGAAGCACATAAAATGGTGAAGGAGGCTAAAATGAAGGAGGTTTCATCAGAGAAGTGCCTGAAAGAGGCAAAGATGCAACTGGAAGGGCTACAAGCGGAAGTGGCAGCTCTCAAGGCACTCCTCATCACCTCCACCCCATCCCGTCCTAATCTCGGCAGCAATGGTAGTAGTAGCGGCAATGCTAACAATGGCTCTACCGGTGGTAATGGAATCTCACTATTCAAAAAGCAACACAAACGATGTCCCTCCCATAATCATCTTAACTATGGAAGACCTACGGAGGATGATACTGATTCGGCTCAGTAAGTATCACAAACTCTCTCAAACTTTACATTTTTTGTTCTACTTTTCATCATTTTCTTCGTCACTTTTTAACACTTTCATTCTCATCATCATCCACTCTCCAATCCACTTTTTTTTGAAATAGAAAATATTATATTCATGGCAAAAGTTTTTCAATAATATGACCGATGACGATGTTGAAGGATTTCGGAGGATACGATGACTTTGTACTTTTTTATACCTATTATATTGATACGCTCTGCTCGCTCGCTTACTGTTCAGTCAGTGATCAATCAACCGTGAAATAGGTTTTTTTACTAGACGAGTCAACTTAAGTTTTTTTATGAACTTGTACAAACAACTAAATAGTAGAGTACATTTACATTAATAGGTTTACACAATGGTGAATGACGATTGAATATCCCCATGTTCTATATTCAATATTGGAGTTTAAAATGGGTAAAATTTGGATAGGCGCATACATAGGTAGCTTGATGATTGCGATTCGCATTGGTTTTTGCTAGCAGCAATCAAATCGGAGTCCTTAAAGCAGATTATTAACGACTGCGCATTAAACTAGTCAAAAATAAATTTGAAAAACTGTTACGTACATACATACGGCATACTGACTAATATGTACGTCGGCGTATTGTTTAATCGCCTCCAACTAACCATAATGTTTTGACTAATTTTCATACGCCACCAATGTTATATACCTAATATTTGTATAATGAATATATGTACATTGATTATATATATCTAAGAGAACAGAATCTCAAAAATCGTGTAGCCGAATCAAATCATCAAACCGGGCCGCATGAGTACACTCAATTGACCTTCACCTCCATCGCATTTGATGCTCACTGTTATCAATGCAATGATCTACACAAAATATGAATGGATAAAGAGCAAATATAAAAAATACCACATAATTATTTTTTATAATCATATTTTTTCTATTAGTATTATTACAGCAAAACACATTCCCTGTGTTGCAATAATTGTAGATGCTGTGCTGCTATACTCACTAACATACCTACTCGCAATTTTTTTTTGGCAAGTAGAAGGGGAAAATTACTTCTCTTCAAATAAATCATTATCCCTCAGTTAACTGAACAATGAAAATTGACATGCGCACTAGAACACAAAAACGCTTTTGATTCCTTACATCTATGAAGCAATTATATGAATAGGTGTAATGCATTATTTTGTAATGCAATTAAGTTCAAAACGTATGATATATGCTTTGTATCTTTTTATGTAGCGGCATGGCAAAAAATGTTACAGGGGTAGTAGTTCAGTTACCATAACAAACATAAACTTTATGCATTATAAATTATACTGCATAAAGTTTAATTTATATAAAGTTTAAAAGTAAGTTTCAAGGAATATTATTTGATTGTGATGGGAGCAGCACAACGTCACGATAACAAACGCTCTGACCACTTCTCGCAGATCATGTTACAAAGCATGTATCCTAAAGTAATCATACATTTTATACGTGAGCTTTTTAAGCTAACTTAATTGATGTTTATAGGCATTACTGTTATATTATGAGTTGTATATGTGTATGGATGGAAATGCAAGTAATTTACTAAAGGAACAGCACCAAGGATGTACCAAAATCATAATCAGTCGCCTCATCGCCAGTGACTTGGTGTCTTGTGTTTTTTTTTAGATGTCACAACACAACTCTCAACAACAACACTGCGTTATGCTCTTGTTGGACATGACTTAACAAAAGAACATCCTGCTGTCTCGGCCACATATTTACTTTGAGGATTTCTGCTGTTGTATAGTCTACCTACATGTTTAGCACTAGCACTTATAATTTAAATAGCAAAATATTCATTATATTTCTTCTTTGACGATTGCTTCCACCATGACTACGACTAACAATACCTACACACACACGCTACCACAGAAACTTGTGCAATAATCTGCAATACAAATGCAACACACGTTTTGTAGGCGCATGTTACAGAAAGAGGGTTTTTACTGTGCCGCTAGCTGCCTTTGTGTGTAAAAATGAGCTATATTATGAGTTTTTTTATAGTTGATAGAACTATTAGCGAGTTTTTTAATAAAAATAATAATAAAAACTGCAGCCAATTTTTTCCAACTAGCTGCAACAATGCTGTCCATTAGCACGTTGTATTGTGCGTTTCGAGGATGATGTTAATTTTAAAAAAAAACATATTTACGACTTTGGTTGTCAATATATCACGTAATCTATGAAGTAATCTCTGCTGTTTATTGCTTCTATTACATGTCGACTGACTGATTAAGAGATACATTGAACATTTGTATTGATTTTGAGCTCTTTTTTAAAGTGGAAAATATAATAGAGAAAATGAGTAGTAGTAAAACGAAGCGATTTTTCATTGAATTGCATAAATTTTTTTTGGACATTATGAATCATTTATTAATGTTTTAATTGAGCCAATAAACCAGGCTGTTGATTACTAATAGAGAAATTATGATAGTCTAAATTAGCTATTTAATTGGCAACAGATTCGCTCATGATTATAAGCTAATAATACCATAAAAGGGCATGTTGCACAATAAACAAAAATAGAGTGTACGGAAATGATCAATTGCAAATAATGTTAAAAGTTTTGTGTAACACAATTTGTTTTGTTGTAGAAAACAAAAGGAAAAAACTAACGAGGTGGTGATTGACCGGTCTCGCTGTGACGTGGATCCCATTATGCTTGCGCACTTTGCAGCATGGAGAACTGATCCGATACTTGTGCGAGATAAATCCGATTTCCTTCATCAAATGTACACGGAGGAGGTTGATCCATGTCTCACGTTTGCAAATGAGCCTCTAGTCAATAGACTGAGAAAAGCTATTGAGGATAACTCCATCTGGGTGGAGCCGGTATCCGAAAAGGACCGTACCAATGTTCCAAAGTAAGATTTCAACATTAAAAGCTAAGGCTTATTTTAAAAAAAAAACTTTATGTTGATAATTATTAATTTGGAGTGCGTATTTATCAAAATTCTACAGGGAATGTGCACTTCTTTCCTGTCCAAAAGTTTGCCATTATCGAATGCGTTTCGCCTTTGACTCGGACGAGTGGTTTGACATTTCCAAATTTTGCAGAGATCGGGTAAGTGCTCAAGCAGTATTTCATAGTATATCTACTTAATTTAAAATAAATAAATAATGGTAATAAAATTAATGTATTACATTTTTGTTTTTATTGTAGATTGCTGCTGTTTGTGAATTTCTCAACTACTTGCGCTACATCAAAAACGGTCTTGTCAAAGCATCGGTTGACGACGCATACTGGGAAATTCTTCGACTTCGTAAACAAATGGCACTGGCAAAACTTGGAATTGCGATTTCGTAATAATGATTGTATACATCATTGGATGATATTTTAATCTTCCAAGTCAACTTAATATGCATAAAAATTCCAACGTCATGAAAGTTTATATTATCACCAATCAATTAATCAATATCGCCACAGTTTATTGCCATTTTGCATCAACGTCACTCGCAGCGCAGATCATTAATAAAAATACATTTAAACATTTCTCGAATTTTTTTGTTTCCATATACGGAAATATATGGGCTACTGCTGCTTGTATTGCAGGGTTAACGGAGAAAATAAAAATACAGAAAGCAGAATATTATTATGGAAAGGAAAACAAAAGAGACTGATGCTGATTATAAAAATGTACTTCATGCAGAATCCACCATCACCAGCATAAAATTCTCACAATTTTTTTAGGTCGTTCTCGCATCTTTCGAAATATTTAATTATTTTCAATTCATAATATCTTTTTAAAAGTCAAATTGGTTCCAAGTAATATTGAGATAATATCTTGTTATTGTCACTTCTTCCAGTCCAATATATTCTTTACTTCTTTTAGTAAAAAAAAAATTAGTTCACAAAAGCGTGATGCCGTAATCGTTTCTTCCGTAACTTCTCCTATTTCTCTACCATACGAGTATCTGAAGAAGAAAAACAACAAAATAATTATCCAATTGTTCTACAGGTGTCTGTACAGAATTTAAAGCAGTTACAATAAAACTAATTAATTTGTAAGCAAGTGCCAAGCCAAATAATATGTAATGATATCAATCAAAATAACAGCAACAAACTAAAAGAATTTTGCTCGCAGTGTAATTAATAAATACAACAACGGTGGGTAGTAGTGGCTAAATTGTAAATCTACAGAGAAGCTGCTTAAGATAACTAACGTACCAATTTTTTGTTGTTTGTAAAACAAAGCAAAAATTTATAGCTAATCAAGAATACAGAGAGATCTGTCAAAATACGTCAGTAAATCCAATCATGTTGCCAACATGTTACTTTTTCATTTTTAATGAGAAGAAATTTAACTGTACATATTTATATTAGAGATAATTTACGCATGTTCAAGTAAGTAATACATATATAGTAATATTATATGATTAATACAAAAACGTTGGAATTACACAAACATTTGTACTATATCAAACATCAATATAATACATAGGTATCTATATTTGTTGAGTGACGTCGTTTCAATAAAAAAAAACGCAGCCAGCACATTTTTTTGCGTCACATGATTTCTGACTAGCAAATTGTTCTCCAGCAGATCTACACATTGAGATAATCAGCGCATTTACGTAAGTACGTTACGTAATAAATAAATTTAAAAAATCTCGGCTAATCTCGATTCGTATTTCATATATGTATATATATATAGGTATATATCGTATAATATCGCATGTCGCATGCCCTTCTTTATGGTAACATTATTGAATAAACAGTCACAATTTCATTTCTTAGTTAACATGATACACATATTTGTATGACCTGTTAGATAATAGTACAGTACAGTATAAATAGATTATTATAATTATATATTATAACGATATGTATGATTGGCTAGTAATAATAGGCTATAGGATACGTAGATTCTAGATATATTATTGGTATATCAGTAATTCTCTCAAGATTTAAGGGAGGCAAAATATCTGCTATTGTATAGAACTATAGAACTTTCACAGTAAAAAAAGTTAAGAAAAGTCAGTTTTTTTCCTGACCATGTCTACTACAACTCAAGTCAAAACAAATACAATTTTTTCAACAATCATCATTGCAATCGAACAAGTAGAAAAACTAGCAAGAAAGAGAGAGAGAGAGAGAGAGAACGTAGTTGCTCAAAAAATAAATAGAAATGTTAAACTAGAAATTGTTTTTGATTACTGAAATGATATATATCTGATTGATAATGTCTGAAACGAACTTTTGTAAGGATAAAAAACTATTAAACTATTATTGATAAATTACCTTGTAAAGTTAAATATATAAAAATAGTTTTAAATACTGTTTCTTGCTACTATATACTTTTTGTGTAGAAGTTTGTATGTTTGTTTTTAAATTACTTAAAAATGTGATTGTCGCTCAGTATTAAGTACATTTGTTTAACCCCTTCAAAAAAATCCTAGAAAAACAATAGAGAAAAAAATCATGCTGTTGCTGTGGTTAAAAAATTACTACTCACATGTCATACCAAAATTTAAACAACAATTTCAAAAAGATATCTTTTGCTGTGAAATTGTGAAATTTAGTACATGCAAAAATTTATTATGATGATACTTCAAAAAGTTTATTCAAACCGTGTTATTATTTGAATAGATATACTCTACACTTGGAAATTTGATTTTTTTACCTGACAAAAATGGTGTAAAAATACGAAAGAGAAAGTCTGCTGCGTATAGCCTATGTTAAATAAACGGATCTGACTATTGCCTATACATATTATTATACTTGTTGTTAAATTAGCTAGGTAGTTTTTAAGTTGGTTGATAATTTAATTCTAAACAGACTTATGATTACTTAAAAAATCTCGTAAATATTATTATTGTTTTTAGTTCTTGGTTTAGTCAAAAGCAAGACAAGAAAGTATTGATGTTTGTTTTGAATGTATACTTGTCTAAAATCATTTCTTTCTCATAAAGTAACATTCCCTTATTTCATTTCTCATGATGACCACGTTTCCTCATAGTTCCACATGGATTTGAGAACCACGTTAGTTGTAGTGCTGCTGTACAATCAACTGAAGAATGTGAATATGTATATTATTTTGTTTAGAGTATGGCGGTATGCTACTGAAATGCTGCTGGTTAAAAGGAGGCTGATGGTGATGATGCCGGCAACAAAGTGGAAAGACATAGTGTGAGGGAGTGAGCCATGTGAGTATCAGTTAAAATGGAACGAGAAGAGGACGATGAGAAAGAAACCATGCATCCCCAACATGAACGCACCATGCAATAGAATTGGACATGACCAGCCTCAACCCACGTTATTGCAAAGTAAGTGTGGTTGTAGCGGTCGCCGTAATAGGTAGAAGCCGTGGTAAGATGAAGAAGACCTACAACACAGCAACAAACAACAGGTAGTAAATAAAGCTGATGATGGCGATGATGGCACTCGACCCACCAACCAACCAACCACGCCAAGGAATATAACGTGGACACCTACTAATAACGGTGAAGAATGGTAAATCGGATAATGCACATGAGCTGTTGTTGTTGTTGTTGTTGTTGTTGTTATGAATGTCTGCTGAGAGAAGAAAGAGTTGTAGGATGATCTCTTGTTGAGCACGTTGTATTATTGTATAGGAAACATGACGTTCGTTCAACACGACAATCAATTTCAGCAAAATAAAATTTTATAGACGAAAATGGTATTACGATGAAATGAAGAGAGAAAAATCCTCATTAAAATATTCTTCTAGTCATCAGGGGTTCGAAAATATTAAGATGCAATCATTGCAAGGCATTGCAAATTTCTTTCTATATACACTTAAATTTTTGTTTTGTAGTTCGGCTCACAATGTTTTTGGCATTAAAGTCGGAACTCAAAACATGTCTACAACAAGGTACAAGTTACATAAAGCAAGCCACTTTAGCCAATTTTTTTTGAGTCTCTCTAAAATTCACTCCAGATTAGGTAGGGAGAGCAAGTTGACACTACCATCAAAAACATTGAAGAAGACATGTGAGTCACATGATGTGACCTTTATATTTTAACTGATTTGAAGTTAAGTACATCTCATCAAATTATTATGAGCGCTGCGGTGGTGTATAGTGCATAAAACGTATGTAAACATACACAGCAAAAGCTAGTGAAAACCTTTACTTTTACTATACATTTGTCGGGTGTGTATAATAACAGGTATGTCTTTATAACGTAGCTGTGCAACAGCGTAGTAATGATTTACACATGGTTTGATGCGTGTGTATCTGTGTGTGTCCGCACAATAACTTCAAAACGGCCTATCAAAATTACTTCAAATTTGGTATGTAAGCATTAGAGGTCTTAGTCTCGAAGTCTATTGATTTTCAGCCACCTTGCTCATTCCCCGGGGGAGTTACCGTAAAAAAATTTGTTATTTAATCTTGAACCCATAGCAAGTGACATATAATTTGAAAGCTCTTGCCAAGTAACCATTAAAACTGGTGTTACTTTGAACCCACCTTGCAAGTGCTTGTCTGTAGGTGCCTGAATATAATTTTTTGTCAATGACATAGCAAGTGACATCATTCGAAGCTCTTATTGAGCAACAAAGAAAACAAATGTTTTCAGCACCTGAGTCAACAGAGTCAACACACAGCTACGTGTTTACAGGTCTTACAGCTTTATTTGTAAGTAAGTGCAAGTCAAAGTTATATTGCCAGAAATTGTATGGATAAGCAATACACATTTTGCATGTCAACATGTCAGTTACAACACGGGATTGCATAGCTCTGTTGAGTTGAGGAGGATGAATGTAGATATCTGATAAACATAAAATAGGTATATTTTCATGAGCGACATGGAATCTTAATGAAGTATTGGAAGTTTCAAAAGGCATCGACGGACTTTTTAACGAAACGAATGTAAGCATGGTAAAGGAGCCCTAACAAGTCAATGTCAAGTCATTGAAGACAAAATCCAGCAACATTTAAACTAAAAATATAATTATCATGCGAGAGAGGGAAAGTACATAGGTAAATCGTTTCTTTTTAACAATTCCTTAATAATTTATGATAATTTCTTCAAAAGTTCAACCATTAAAAAGTCGGACCTTTTGAACCTACACGAGTATAGAAATAAAGAAGCCGACGACGGAGAAGCGAAATTTAATCTTAAGTCATGAACTCATTTCCTCTGTGCATATAATATTGAAATTCATTGACCATGAGGCGGTAGGCAGTATAGACTCTATATGGAGGAGAAGAAGTGCACAAGAAATGTAAACTACATGCATACACAATTACAAAATCGATTTTTTTCTTTCATTTTTATAATATCAGTGTATCCGCACAGCTTTACCGGGGTTAATCAATAACAGTAGTGGCTGGCCGAAGAAACGCAATACTTCATGTTAAAAAGCAATAGCCGGAAAATGAGAGGCATGGGCATAAAAAATAAAAACCATACAAACAAGTAGTAAATAGTAGTAGTAGTAGTAGTAGTTGAGCTGTTCAGTAACAACGGCGTACAGTTGACAGTAGTAGTTTCTTCTCTCATCATATTTTCATTTGATAATGGTTGCATACACAATGTGTTGTGTATTACACATTAGACATTACATTACACATTGCAATGCCTTTTCATTCTGTCTTTGTCACAAACAACATGGTGAATCAGCAAGAAGTAAAATTTGAAAGGCAAGGGTAATAATAAAAAAATTGTGATGTATTGAGGTAGAAGGTTTGTTAAACGCACCACATACAACAAGTGTATCCGTGCAATCTCAAGAAAGATCCATTCCATCCACATTCGTATATAAATATACCCCCATTCCAATTGTGTATTATGTTATGCACCGTCACCTCTTGTTGTCTTTTTTTTTCTCAAAAACTTATCATTATATACTCTCTGCTCTGCTGCTCTAGTATGCAATTATGCAATACGTAGCTGATGAAATCAGCTATAGTATGGACTTTGATAAGTTGTCCGTCTGTCTTCACTCTTGAGAACGGTTTACTCAAATGTCTTCGTGTTTTGTACACAGATACCTTAGGTCATAACTCAGGTCCATTTTGATTTGCAGCCCCCATCTCATCCTCCGGGTGAGTTACGAAGGTTACACTTAAACCTATAGCAAGTGATGTATATTCTAAATTCTAATCACTCACGGCTACGTATTTACAGGTCCTACAGAGCTTTAGTATTATTATTTATTATTATGGATGCATAAAACAAAAGCATGCAAAAGAGGACAATGCTACGTACACTACATGACCGCTGCCTATTTCTTTTTTCTTCGTTCGTTCTCACAAGCTGGAAAAAAACATGAATACATTTTAACACTATCTACCTACTACCTACATACATTGTGCAGCCAAAGCAGAGAGTGTACACATCTAATGAACATGCGTGCTTCTTCACCACTAATTATTAATTTTTTTTTTCATTTCTATCAACCAACCCTCTTCTCTTTTTGTTTGAATAATGCATAAATAACAGGAGTTTACATGTATAGTAATATTAAAAACTGGTAAATCCACGTATTATTAGGTATTTTTTACGCATGCATTTTTTAAAACTTTATCCTTTCATTACTAGATGTCCTTCTGAGTCACATTGTCGCATGCACGCGTTACATATATAAAAATGGATTGATCACACATCGGCGACTTGCGTCATCATCAAGAATGTATATATGCAGGTATTTTTTGCTATACAGTATTTTCGTACAATAATGTTTCAACTTGAAAATTAAATATCATTATCCCATCAGCACCACCACCAGAGACGACCAGCAGCATGCATTGCACTGTGCAACTTGCACTCTACATTCACCTCTTACCGTTGTCCGTGACCATGGCCTTGTTGCACTGCTGCCTTCAACTTTACTCGTTTCGGTTTCCTTACAAACCTGTTGTTTTTCTGCAGATGCAATATTACATTGCAATGAAATGCAAGTCTTTTAAACATGCTCTCTCTCTCTGTGTGTGTGTCTCTCTTCCTAGCAGTTTTCTATATCCCAACTTCACTGCTTCAACGAATGACTGACTTAAAATGTGAGCCTGCCCTGGCCTAAAGACATGTTCATAGACGAAGTTGTTGTTGTTGGAAGTTTGGTTGGAGCCCATATATATATGTACATATAGCCCACAGTAAGTTAGCATAATGTGATCATATAGAGCACCAGGCCAGACGAGACAAGACCACGTGAGAGGCTTCCACAAAAGAAAGAGCGATACTCGGTGGCAATGTCTACTTCGCCCTCAGTCAGCAGTTTCTGTCTCTGTGACTCACACTCTCGCAAGAAGAAGAGACGACGAAGAAGAAGTAGCAAAGAAGTCGTAGAAGAGAGCAATGGAAAGGAGAATTGGATGGTGTTGTTGATCATGATGATGTTGGTGTAGTGCACTGAAAAGCACATGGTAACGTTTCGTTTGGTGATTGTGATGGGATGGAGGAGTCAATGGACCGCTACAACCAAACACAACTATTGCTCCGTGTTGCTGCTCCTGGTCTGTCCAACCAACATTATCTTCATCGTTATACTGCTACTGCTTGTTGATTCCCTATCGCTCAGTTAGTAGTTCAGCTTTTTATACTCGACAACAAACAATCAGCATCCCATGGGCTAATCTCAGTGTCATCATAAAACATGATATACTTACTTTGCGTAGCAGTATTCAACTAACTATCGCAGCTATAATGCTTCCAAGTTCACTACAAATAGTGTTGGCTCTAGGAAGACCTACCACAACAAGAAAAACTGAGAAGAGTTTATACTTGTACTCGTACTTTGTACGACAAAACATATCGACAGAATTGTAATTTAGTTATATAGTTTGGGCCAATCAAATGCGGAGCAGTGAAAGTTTGAGATATGATATGATGACAAATGATGAGGCAAATTTTATTATTTAAATTTCCATAGCATTTTTCTCGTAATTTTTTTTTTGGCCAAATTGAAGAAAATTTATTTGGTGAAAGTACACACGAGAAGATTCACGAAGACTTTCTATGTTGAAGTAATAAAAATCAAGTTTTGCTTGTTTTTGACATTTTTGTCACGTTTCTTACCTTGTTTTCAACTTTCACTCTTGACACCAGTCGGACAGCATTGTCCAAGAACGATTTTATAAAACATGAAAGAATCATTTAGCAGTCAACCCTAATGTCAAAACAAGCGTACAAATATAAAAGGACAGCATCAGTAAAAACATCAAGCATGCAATGGATGGAATGCATGGTAGCAGTATGCACTAAAATAAATTATGTTCTAATTCTACCCCAATTTATTTGTATGGTGCTAAATGATGTAAATAAATTGTTTTTATAGATACCCTGCAAAAAAATATAGCTCGATAAATTATGGAATTTTATAACAATAGATATACAGCAGCAGCGGTTGAATTATTTATCCCTTTGATACGCATTCCTGAAAACTTTAAACTAGTAAAAATACAGTTCAGTCAGGTCATCGTTTTTTATGAAGCGGGATGTTTTAAAACTATTTGACCTGATATGCTCATGCTCATGTAATATACATGCCTATGTATATGTGCATAATTCTTGGTTAGTACGTTAGTAGTTGTAACAGTAAATAAATTAAATTGGTTAGCAGCAGCTCTCCGCCTTTCCTTCCGAGTAAACTTTACTAAAATGACCACTAGTCCCATCATTATTTTTTGTCGTCATGAGCTTTTGAGTGCCCCACACACAAAGTAAACATATTAGCGTGGGTTGCAAACACTTCTCAGAATATACCAATAGTATTACGCCATCACAATGTCATTTGTGTGCAACAGCAGCAGAAGGAAAATAGTAAAAGTATCGCGAAAAAAGACAGGCTAATTTCAAAACATGCACAAAGCAGAAGAGAAAATAAAATAGTAGTAGAGCTCATAACATTAGATGTGCGTGGTTCTCCCAGAGATATGGTGGTAATGCACCCAGACTATTTTGTTATCGATCTCTTTTTTTCCTTCTTCCTTTCCTTTTTCAGCTTCATCGTGTTGTTTCTTTCGATGAGCGGGCACAGTAATAATAATAATAATACTAGTACTACTTATATGAAGTTGATAGCAGTTGAGGAAAAAGTATCATTTGTCGACTAGACAAGACCATGTCATCATGATCAGGATCACTAAGAAAAACAACATCAATACTTACAAAAAGAAGCATGAAAGCGGAGAAATAAAAGCGACAACAATAGCGGAGCGAACGAAATGGGGGAGGATAGCTGACTTATTATGCGCAAAGATATGGAATCAGTTGCTAATATTGTTTGTAGCACACAGTACATAATATGTATTATGTATAACATATATACCTACTACCTACCTACATCACTACACACACGTGTATAAAACACTTGCAAATGTTTTGCTTGAAGGAGAAATATTGATTGACAAAATGTTGCAAGATTGTCGTTTTTCTTGTGTTACTCATTGTCAGTATTAAGGACTTATAATTTGGCCAACTTTCTTCAAATTTTTGATGGCAACCAATCCCCTTATAACCCATTGTAGCTAAATATGATGAGCCCGATCCCTTAAGCTGTGGTACTTGTGCCAATTTTTTTTGTGCGAAATTGGCCTGGGATGAGCTATAGCTATAGCAGGCGGGTGTGGAATCATACCCAGCCTTCGTGTAATGAATGACTCTACAGCCGTTCTTAGCAACAACTTCAAGGCCGGTCTTATAGAAAAGTGCATTGCATTGCCAAGATGCAATTTATGAACTGCGGCGCGTGTAGCTAAAAAATCAATTGAAGTTGGTTGGGTGTATTGAGCATACAAGCTGCTGCTTTACAAGCAAAGATCATGTATAATATATTCCAGCACCCAATGAAACATGCAATCATTTGTAACAAAAAAAAGTAGAACTGAGCATTTGCCGCTTAAGCCAGGTGCGATGTATTAACAAGACATTAATATGCTATTAACATATTGCTGGTAGTAAGCAAAAAGAAACCAGCTATGTAGAATACATGTAATATGCATAATGTTTAATAAGCCAGTTAGTTCATTTTGCGACTCCAGTTCCAATGTGGCAAAATTATTTTTGTCCAGTGCAGCAAATAAAGCAAAGAAAATGATAAGGGAGGTGATTCATGCATGTGCATTTGTGCATTATCTTGAAAAAGATTACATTACTATTATGATGATGATCCGAGCCGCATCATGCGACATCCAAGCATGTGTGTTAGGTAAATGGCAACTGCTGCTACTATAATATAAAAACAAGATTATACCACCAGATGAAAGTTTATAACACAGACCAATTCTTCTCCTCTCGACACTCTTTGTCTTTGAATAAAAGTATGACTTTTAATACACGCTCACATAATTTATTATAATTACATAGGTTTTTACATTACAAGTGTACTCAGCATAAAGAGCTAGACTGCGCTTGTCCGTTGCTAGGTATTCCCAAGTATTTTTTTTGCAATACGTCATTCATTGTAAGATGAAAACAAGTATTATGCGGCATCTGCTACGTTTCCATTTTTATTATATACTGTCCACATTGAACATGGATATGATTGTTGAATGTGCAAAATTATGGATGAAAATATTGTATTGCGTCCGCGATGTAGTTTTCATCCTGTAGAAAATCGTTCACAATTAGCAAAATAAAAATCGAGCCCCTCGCCTGTTTTTTTTCGCTCTTCGTGTTACCAGTGAAGGCGACAAACACAACGAGAAGAAAAAATGGATTATAAAATTTATTATCATAATGGCAACTATAACACGGCTTGTATTGTACTTGTATAGCATACATAATTGTAATTTCTCTGAAACAAAGAAGTGTGCGGCACGTTGTACAGCATGTATTACAATTTTTCCATTCCATGACATACTACATGCAACAAAATCCATAAAAAGTGAATTGTAAAAGCTACATCTACAGTAGGAGAGAATGGAACATTTATAATTTTTTATTATGGAATTAAAAAGTTCCCATATTTGTTCGTATACTGGGCGTTTTTTCGAAGAAATTTGTCTGCTAAAGCTCGTTACACGTTATAGCCTTCAAAAAATCCAATGCGCAACTACAACCCAGTTTTTTCCAAATTATATAATAATTTTTGTAGTTTCCCAACTCAAATTTGCGCATCGAAACGAAATAAATAAAGTTGCATAATATGTATGTTGTATGTGAATGTTATGAAATCTGTTGGAATCTGTTCGGAATCCCTTAATCACATTTCATATTTTCCATTTTACTGTCAAAATCTCATGAATTTTGTAGCCATTATTATTAGTCTTTAAAATTCCGATCTTTAGATCCGAACTTCAAACATCTTTCATTGAATATAGGTACTTACGTACATATAACATATATGCATCCACAACATATTATACTACCAGTCAGTCACGAGATCATTATATTGATCCCAAGGACCATTATATTGATTCCTAAGAAAAGATTAAAAATGGTTAAGCAGAAGAATTACTTTAATTAAAGATGAACGAAATTGGGGGAAGAATAACAAACTTTTTATTTAAAAAATCTAAAATTAACCTAGTTTAGCATCTGAATACCAAAAATCAGGAATTTTCATAGTGGGTATTGTGAGATAATTAGCTTAAAATTAAATGCTAGGGGTGGGTTTTTGGGATCATTCATATAGTACGGAACGTAAAAAAATCTCAACGCAAGGGTATGTCGGGAGTGTGGGTACCAGGTCTTCCAAATGGAGTTGGAGTTCTCAATTTTTTATTTATATTTATTAATTGATATTCCTAAAATTACTTATTTTGGGTACACAGGACCAAACCAGGTTAATTTTAGTTTTCTAAAATACAAAATTTATTACTCTTCCCCCAATTTCATTAATCATTGATTAAAGTAATTCATCTACTGCTTTATAATTTGTTTATAAAGTATTTATAATCTTTTCCTATATTGATCCCTCTAGGGATCCCCGTGACTGACTGGCTGCATTCTTTAATAGCCACCAAAACAGAACAACGGTCATGCCCGTTTTGCCAACAAAATAGATGATCATATTAAATACTTCTTATATGAATGAGCATGAATACATAATACATAATAATGTTGTAGTAAGCGTATAAATGGCGCGACGCGTGTCGTCAGGGTGGTGGTGTTAAAGTTATTGTATACCATATACTTTTATGTAACAGTGTTTACTACCCCAGCAAAACGTGGACAATATAATACATGCAAACATAAACTTGATCATAGTATCATATATAAATAATAATTTTGAGAGTTCTTCCCCATCCCCACTAACTTCTAACACCAAGTAACTTTTACAAGAAAAGTGTGTGTGTGTAGTGTGTGTGTGTGGAGGAAACCCTACCACTTCACTCGGTTCAATTTAATGAATTGTATGAAATATAATGATCCCGTCACCTACCATTGCATTGCCGACAGGGATAATCGGAAATAGCCAACCCAAAACCGTGTTGTAAAAATGGTATATACGTGATGATGAGGAGGGATATATCTGGGATACAAATACGTATGACATCATTAACGTGCAATGTATTACTTTCTTTGCTCCAGAATACATACAAGTAAAGTGCAATATTGGGCAACAGACGAAGAGAGTAATATGCCACAAAAGTGTGAGAGCCAAAATACATAAATACTCCAACAGATATCATGCTTCTAATCCTTTAACAATCTTGTATCATGTGTGTCTTGTGTGTGTGATTTCCTTCCCCTCGTTTTTACTATTATGAAATGATGATGAACATGTCAGTTAGTCAAGTCGATTCTCTCCTCGCTGGTTACACTAGCTCTACAAGACAGCACCTTGTTCATCTCATCAATTTCATTCCTTCTATCTATACTTACCCGTCTTGTACTCTTTTTAAGACGCTGTTCATTCAATTTCCCAACATATTTACTTTCAACACGTAGCATAATCTTTTTTTAGCAAGCCTTTATGGCAAAATTTTGGCTCAAATCGAGTGGAGAAGGGATTGTGCCCACCTCAGCATCATCCGGTTTGCATGAATTCAGAATGGGTTTATGATGATGACCTAAACTCTCTTTCCCACTGACTTGTTACGACGCTCGCTCTTGTTCTGTTTTTGGTTAACTTGACTGACTCAGATACTAATACATGTTGAAGAAACCCCTCTGAAAATGTATGATGACGACGGGAAGACCGTGTGTAGTAAATACACTACATTTTATTATTACACCACTACCATACTCCACTCCACGAACAACCATCACCACCACTACTACCGCAGCAGCACACGGCTAAGCTTGTTTCATGCCGCTTATGATGGTGATCATGTTGTGATATTGGTAATTTGGCAAAGAAAACGAGCGCTCTTTTTCCATGCAACATACTGTAAGGCTGTGGCTGTATTACTCTGAAAACCTGTATATACGCACCCCTGTATAATATTTTGTATCCTCCTCCTCCAAGCTCTTTGCTGAACTGTACAATATTGTGGTAGTGTGAGTGTGATGATGATGGTGGTGCCGTGGTACGGTGTGCTAGTGTGTGGGGGATTGATTCACCAGCAGCAGCAGCAGCACAAAAACGCTTCGCTCTTTTTTTAGTTAAAAAATACCCTTTTACTACTACAACTGCAGTATATCACCCATGTAATGTTTTAACAAAACTTATAAATGTATAGCCAAAGTAGCCAAAAAAAAATCCATTCCAGTGCGCTGGTGTAAACGTGGAAAAGATCACTAGGGTATACAACAAATATATACGAGACACGGGTCGTGCT
>JAHZNC010007125.1:0-39317 GCA_027744095.1 Zhuqinia jingwanae | reverse complement strand
TACGTGCAAAGTTTGGTCCAGATCGGACCATTCCATAATGAGCTAGAGTGTTTACAGACGGACAGACAGACCGACAGACAGACAAACATCGTGATCGCAATAACTACCTTTTAAGCATAAATGCTTTCGGAATTAAATAAAATAACTTTATTTTATTGTATCATTAAGGGATTTGATGTTTTTTCGTAGTAAAACCCGCAAATATAATTTTTCATAATTGCGGATTTGGATTTTTAGTTAGGGTCTTTTGGAAAATCTCCAGTATATAAAAGGAAAAAAAGTATCAACAAACAACTGGAGTAGCAGACAAGGTTGAGTTACTCCCATTCATTCCATATTATGGAGTGCCTCCCAATGCATATGGGGATTATATGATGAGAGGATCCTGTCAGAATGGAAATCTGGGAGTGCAATGCCCCATTACACCCAACTTGACATACAAGATCAAGTCCACTCTCTATATTGATCCTCGGTCGAGATGTACGGCTGGCTGTGAGGGCATGAAACAAGATGGAACGGTATGTGATCATCTCTTTCTATTGTATTTGTATTTCAGTTTTGCATAATATTTGTGTGTGATTTCTTTTAAATGTTGTTATCATTATTACTCTTTGTTGTTCTCTTTCCTCCGTAGGGATTGAAAGACACATACTGGACTTTGTCTGTGGGAAACTCAAAAATCCCGAACTCGGTTTCAGTATGCGATTTTTACGTCAAATTTAATATTGTTGATTAGGTAATCAGTTAAATAAAGTTTTTGTGCCAAAATGTTTAATGAAAACTTGCACACAAAATGATAATGATGGTATGATTGATATACAGTAAAAATACAACACAACACAAATTAAATGCTGTTCATGTTATTTCAACCCAAAACTAAATTTGAATAAATTATCAAATGTATGATGATCATACTATGATCATTTTACTAAAGCTTAGATGGATCAACTGCATACCAATTTTAACAGAGCTGTAAGTTGTATCTTATTTATGATATGTGGACAAAATTACACCTTCGATCTGCTACTTGTTCATGGGATTAAGTATATTTTCTCCTCATAGGAGGCAAATTCCATGCTGCCAATGCTGTGGATGACTTCAAATGTATGTTGGAGCTCAACAGCAATGTTAGCAACTCACCCGGTATTGAGGATTTGCTGAAGTTGACCAATAATCAATCTTGTTGGAGGGCATTCCATTTGACATACACAAAAAAATGGCAAAACATTTTTTACATTTCTACCACAGAGCACTTGAATATGATGCTTTTCATTGGAATGATCCTGGTTTTCATGCCAGGATCTTTCCAATTTAAATATTAAATTTCCAAATTTTAGGTTTTGTATTTTACAAAATATGATCCTTTGCTTGATAGAGTTATATCCCACTTGACTATGATGGATAAAGTAAAATGCTAAAAAAATAATTATTTTAACCGTCGAAAAGCAATACAAAGTATCAAGTCATGGATGAATCATTGAAATTGAAATTGATTTATTTAAGTCTTTATCAGTGACAACAATAATAGCTGATTTCCAACCGTAAGACCTTTGTTCACAGTAATTCCATAATTTTTTAGGTAGCCAAAAAGACAAATACAGTCATAATTCAATACATAATTATATCAATTATTTAAATAAAAGTGGTGCATGCAATTATAGGCAACTATATATACATATCTGATCGATGTTCAATGAGATACTTCTTTACAGCAAATGAGGGAAAAGAAAATGTTATGAAAATTGTAGAAGATGTAAAGTGAATGCTCTCCAGCAGACTTTAATATAATGAAAAAGGAAAATGGGTTTGTCTCTGACGACTGAGTTGATTTGTCTGGATTGCACACAGATGAACAAGATGATGATGGCATTATTGACCAGGATGAAGGTAATGACGGATATAAAATTTGCATAACATGAAATTGTATACAAATCCGCTCTTATCCCAACTTCTCTTTCTTCATTTTTTTGTTTTGTTTTAAGAAAACATTCAAAAGCCATTTTGAGTAACTCAGTTTTGGTCATTAAGGAACCACCCTCCTTCTCCTCCCCACAAAGAAGACTATGTATATATACTTGTGAGATATTCTATGCCTCTCTTGGGCTTCTGTACACGTCGTCGTTAGTACTGCAATTGTTGAAAAGGGGATATTGCATGTATGAAGGTATTACAAAAGAAGAGAAGACCAGGAGGTCTATCATGTTTCATTAAATTACTTGTTCGTGTCTCTGATTAACAGCAACAAAACAACAAGAAACATCATCAAGCCAAGCAATGTTTGAATATTACGCCAAATAAATTATTTGCTCTTCTTTTGTACATATCATACGCCTGCTGTATAATAATTTTAATAATAATATTAATAATATGCACACATGTCTTGTTTTTGTCGACATTCTTATGAAAAATCTCTTTCGTCACTTGAAATGTCGTGGAACGAGCCAAACTTGAAGCGTAATAATAATAATACTCACATGCTCGTTTCTGGTTTAGTTATGTGTCTGTCATCAAAATCGCTTAGTCAAACCAATAAATCATCTCTCTATTAAAACAACACAGCAAAAATAAAAGCGCTCACTTTTTCACTCGTGATTTCCCTTTGCTATTTTTTTTCTATGGCACCACACAAACCAATCTCAATCCTTCCATTCCCATCATCGTGCACAATGGTTTTTGTTTTTCTCGGAAAAATAAGATAAGTACATGGATGTAAACCCCAATTCATTTTTTCAAAAATGGAAAATAAAATAAATGAATTGAGTTTTGAATGAAATACTATGATGTAGCTCTGCATTATGTGTAAATGCGTAGGGATATCTGTTTTTATTGAGAGGGTGTTGCATGATCTTAAGCATGAGCGTCTTCTACAAGGACTTGAATTAACATTCCTTGCATACTCCCTCTATCATACAGGTTTTCCGATGCAAATTAAGGAATTAATTACTTTTTTTGGTTGTTGTGGTGGTGGTCGTCGTGAGCTTTGGTCTCACAACAAGCACCATCATCATAAAAAAGAAGATTAGACATTGAAAGAGGGCTTGCTTTGAGGATGTGAGACAACCTTAACGACAGTAAGATGAGGAAAAAATGAGGATGATGACGAGCAGAATGATGCGTTATATTTGTGCCTATTTCATGTTTATGTACCTGTTGTTCAAAATGTATTTTATAGTGAGGGGTTGCATGCTTACCTTGAGCGGAAGAGTATTAGACTGTGCGAGTGTTTGCTATTTATTAGGAGAACATAGCCGGAAGAATAAGTTTTAAAAACCACCATACAGCTGTCATTTCACGTGCATGTTGATGAAATGAGTGCTAATATGCGTAGTGAACTGGACTACTAAATGATATTCTGCACTAGCCACAAATAAAATAAAATAAAGATGCAAGACCTGTAAATACGTAGCTGGGAGTGATTAGAATGATACGCCACTTGCTATAGGCTTAAAGATTTTTTTAAATCAAAGTTTACTTCATAACTCTCCCGGGGGCTGAAACTCAAAAGGGTTCTACATATAGACCTAAGGTAAATGTGTACCGTTCTGAAGATATCGTGCCCACAGTTTTACGGACGGATAGACAACCTTACCGATGCTGGTACACAGCTACGTAATAATGGGGTCGTGTAGAATCCATTAATTGTATTTCCAGTACATAGCTCGTGTTTCCTTACTCATTATTATAATACTGTTTTGTATACGATGGTTATTACATTCCATTAGTTGACTTGTCCTGACTCGCTCAAAGTAATTACGAGCAACCTGCTAGCACAACGGAACAAGGTGTCTGTCTGTGTAGATTTGTGTTTGTGCAAAGCACGATCATAATACTGTGTAATGAAAAGGATGAGGAGGAAAACATGCAAGACATTTTATTGAATGAGTGCCACGCAGCAGAAAAAATGAAATGGCAAAAAACGGAAACATACGCACACACACACACACACACACACACACACAAGATATAAATATAAAAGAAAGAAATGGTATTATTATGAGCAAGTTCTTTTTATTCATTCATTCTTGTGCTTGTGCAGATGAGGAAGAGAAAATGAGAGAACACTTTATGAATATTGTAATCACATGAACATGAAGATGGGAAGAGGTGTATGATAACAGAGGATCATGATGCTAACATGATAGTAATAATAAATAATAATAATAATAATAATGTTGGTGCAGTAGGACGAGATTTTCATTTTCTGGGCAAAAAAGCAAGAACAAAAGCAGGACGTGTTTTTGTGGCTGTGATGTGTGATGTGAAGTAGAGATGAGATTCACGATGGGAGTTTGGCAGAGAGATGGGAAGAAAAGGGAAGGCAGAAAGGTACAAGAGTCATATTGTTTCTCTCTCGCTCTCTCTCTCTCTTCGTTCATTCACATCATCTTCTTTTTCTTTCTCTCACAAGTAGCAACGCAAATGTACAACATAGTCGATTTTCAATGCAACACGTAACCTAACATGTGTACAAGAGGAAGGGTTGTAGTAGCATCCCATGGGATGCAATTTTGACAAAAAAAAAGTTACTTTTCCAAGTTGGCTGGTCGCTGTGGAATGCTTGTTAGGTATACATCCCATTACTCCTCCATATACAGATACACACAAGCAGTGCTAGTTTTTTACTTTTCCGTAAAGTCATAATAATAATAATATGTAAAGTAATAACTAACGTCTTTGTAACGTTATAAGCAAGTAGCGAGCAGAGCAAATATACTTGGTAGTAGTAACCCAAGTGTGTTGGTGTTGAGATATGCACAAAAAAGGTTATATATTTTCAGGTGACAGTTATGGTCGGCGCTACACCCTGGCATAGCAGACCTGAGAAGGCTTTTTCTACACTGTACACCCTGCTTAATAATAATAATAATAATAAAAATAATTCCATGGTGAAACTTTTGCTGTTATGGCGGAGATGGTTACTCAAGTGAAAATGTTTCACAGGGAAGCAAAAGAAGAGCAAATTGGAGGACATGGGATTGTCTAGTCTGTCGCTCTCGATCTGAGCATCACGCGTTATTCTGCAGCTCTATGCATACATGATATTATTACCTTCGCAGCTCTACAATTTTTTTTTGCTTCTGCTGCTACTGCTTCTCCTATGAAAAAAATGCATTAAAAGAAAACTTTTCTCTCTTATAGTTTGATGCGTGCACATGTTCTACTTGAAAGAAAGCAAAGTCAAGGTAAGGGGGGAAAATGGAGGGGGAGTAAGAGAATTGAGAAGCGTTTCCCTTTTGAATTTGAATAGGAATAGCTGCAAGAACAAAGAAATCACTCTTGGAAATGAAAAGGAAATCCCCACTCCCTTAAAACAGAAACATATGTACATGTACACCATGTAATAATGAGTCGGCTAGTAGTAATAATAAAACAGGTAATCTGTACAACTTACCTACGCGTAATTGATATGTCATGTCGTGTGATGTTCATGATGCTGGGCAAATTTTTCCTACAAAACATAGACGAAAATAAAATAAAATTGGTTTTCTGTGCATTATACTATGCATATATACTTAGCTTACCCGTGTACGGATCCGGACCACAATTTTTGGGCCCACACCTACCTACCTCATACTACAAGTTTTCTCACCTTAATGGTTAGAGGCCTCAATTACAATCGACCACAATGTTTTAACTAATTCTACAAACTTTGTTTAACATCACAATGAAAGGTACATGCATTAAAAGTATTAAATAGCAACAAATTTATTTTCGACCTCTAAACATAGTGGTGAGAATACTTGTGGTGTGGGGTAGGTCTGAATTCTAAAATTGTTGTCCGGATCCGAGAACCTTGTCTACCTGATCCCACTATTTAATAATTACTAGACCACTTTTGTCTTCTAAATGGAAAATATTAATACAAAAAATGTTGTTAGTAATAATGGATCGCGGCAATTATGTATGTTTGGAGAGAGATCCTTTCTGTCACCTTAATACGAATATTGCATACTCTTCTGAGCTTCTTTCCAACTATTTGCGTAAAACCAAAACTACAAAAGGAAAAAAGACAGGAATAGAAGAAAAGAAAGACAAAATTGAGGTCATTTAATTAAAATTAGTAATTAACATTATGTGAATACTAATTGTATGTTGTAAGATATTTTAAACATGATAATTTTAAATATGAACAATAGTCAAATGTTCATTTATTTAATATAACTGAAGGAGGTATAAAAGGCCGCGCCGTTGCCAACAACTCAGTTCATTTATAATTTTATATACACACTCAACAAGGTTCCCAGCTGATATTTGTACCCTGACTACATACAAATCATGATGATGAAAAAGTAACTTTTGATGATAAAATTAATGCATATTTGCTAAAACAAAGATTGAAATTTTTTGTGCATGCTAAATAATAATAATAATAAAATGTTATGATATATTGATTACGATTCGGTAAGCATTATGAATTAACCTACTGTATGATGATATTAACCTTTAGCTTGCTATGTTGCAAGTCGTGTTATTTGTTGGGAGAACAGCCTTTGTCTTGGTTGAAACAGTTAAACGCGCAAATAAATAAATTTCAAAAAAGAAGGTATGGCTGCGCCGTTGAAAGTAACTCAGTTCATTTAGAATAGGTTTCTAGCTGATAGTTGTACCCTCACTACTATGTACCAAATCACACAACACCATTTTCGTTTTTTGAGCTAAAGTGAAAAAGCAAAATTAGTATTTGTAATACAGTTCATTGTTTTTGTATTGGTTTTAGTTTAACCGTATAATATTGTTCTGTCCCAAATGCATATCTAAATGGAATACATGTCCACTCCTCTTTTTTCTAACTAGACACATTTCTGACTGCCCAAAATGTCACGCTGAAGAATAGAAGCAACAACCACTCAATTGTCATTGTTGTTATTATTATTATTTTAATTTTATCGCGTAGTAAAAACTACTGCCGTGCCTCTCATTTGCTTCCTCACACGTAATATGCTTTCTTATGTTCCAAACAGTACAGCCATTAACCACGTCAATGTTACATTTTTTCTTTTTCATTCACTCATTCATTCGCTACTCACCTTTAAATGCCTACTGCTGATCTCATTCTGTTATTATCGTTGTCATGATCAGTCAGTGTAACGACGACGACTACAACAACAACGAGGGAGTCTTCTCGTTTTTTTACTGACTGCCACTTAGCAAAGTTCTTGGTGCAAGTAAACCTTATAAAGACATTTTTAACAATTGTTACAAATATTTATTTTGTCGTAATTATATGTCACGTGTAATGTGATCTCAGTGTAGTTTATGCATTTCCACAATAGCAGCATTAGTACCAAATAACTTTTATAATCTTGCTTGGTTTATAAGGATTTAAAATTATAGCCTGATCAGCACATTATTATTTTTTGAGCATTCTCATTTGTAAAAGAATTTTGAATCTGTTGTTTAAAATGACCATCCTTCTTGAAATTGTAAATCAAATTGTTTTTTTTTAAATATTGCACTGGTGCGCGGAAATACAGTGTAGATATATTTTATTCTTTTCAGTTGCTGTTGCAGCATTTAAATCTTTCTCCCTTCTTGATAAATGCTCATATTTTCCCTTTGGGTTATTAGCAGAGGATAAAAACAATAAAGTAGAATTTCGCTGACTGACGAGGACATGCATACAAGTTACCTTTGTTGTTGTTGTTGTGGAGGAGGATGTGTGCTGGTGTTTTTTTGGAGTTTAGTTTTGGGGACTATTTGAAACTTTGATTTAAAGAACAAGTAAGTTTTGGTTATAGGTGAAGGGGATGGGTTTTTCTCTCTCGCAGCACACACATATTTTTTATGATGTGTATATATTTCTTGTTGTTGTAGTATTTTATGGGCTTTGTAAGGAAAATAAATAATATAAATAATAATAATAAGAGAAGACAAGAAGAGAGTTTTATTAAAGGTTATTGTTTAAAAAGTGATTTATACACCCAAGAGGGATTTTAACATGTCATGGCATCCCATCACGGCACCCTTTTATTTCAACAAAACTTTGAAATGAATAGGCGCATGTATTACATATATCTCTCTCCTCTCTTTTTCTTATATACTTTCTACTTTGTTGGTCAGTTGGGATTTTGCAATTCAATAAGAAAAACATAATCTAGCCCGTGGCATCCCAATAAAAAAATTGTATGAAACTTAAGTATACACATACGCATTTTTTATTGCAGTATACAAAAAAGCCCAAACAAATATACAACCATATTTTTTCCGCACATTTTCATTATTCCACTCTGCATTTATGATAATTAAGGCCAGGGACTTGACTTGGCTTTTCCTCCAAGCCAACTTGAACGTATATGTGGTTTTTTTTAAATATTTTTTTATTAGCGAAACATTTAGACTTACAAATTGTATAACTGTTATGATG
Source organism: Zhuqinia jingwanae (assembly GCA_027744095.1). Classification (NCBI taxonomy): domain Eukaryota; kingdom Metazoa; phylum Arthropoda; class Collembola; order Entomobryomorpha; family Paronellidae; genus Zhuqinia; species Zhuqinia jingwanae. The sequence goes on along the minus strand of JAHZNC010007125.1, from coordinate 30,952 downwards.
ACTACTATTTGATTAATCAGTGACAAAAAGCATGTTTTGGCGATAAGTTAACATCCGTACCCTCTATTTTGCATTAACTTCTCCTTTTGCACTTGTACGTGTTACTTCAATTTCCTATCCTTTAATTTGAATTAGAAAACGCAGTTTTTTTTGTTATCCAAATTCGTCAACTAATCAAGCTCAAATTTTAATGGTGATGATGGGGAAGATGATTGGAGTGTGTGCTTGTTTGTTGTCGAGTTGTTGTTTTCATCATTATTGTTATTACCCAGAAAATGTATCACGAAGCTGGGCAAACAAACAGGAACAAATGAGCAAGAAAGAATTCAATCCAGCTTTTGATGTTTGATTTGTAACAAGAATTTGAGTTGTGAAGAAGCTGCTACTTGTGTGCCTCTTGTTGACACTGCAATGCCATGTCTTATTGATGTATAAGTTACACCTAACTACACCCACTCACAACACACAATCCAATCCCTCTATTTATTTTTTTATTTTTATTATTTTGCGTATAAAAGAGAGGAAAATGGGATATAGGTAATAAAGCAATGGTTTGGCACTTTGGAATTTCTTGTACTGACATAACAAATAAATAATAGCATGTCATGACCAAATATGGGGAAGGCGGGGAAACCTCGTGTACTTCTGGCAAGACTCAGTCCAAAACGTGCTTCACTCACTCATTCTCCTCCTATTCTAATGCAATATTATTATATGGTCAATAATATACAAATGCAAAATGTCCCCAGTCACCTCACGGGTTCATGCTGACAAGTTGGACAGCTTCAAACTGGTTAGTGATTAGCCTTAAAAAACAAGTAGCTGTGCAGTAATAATGAACCATACACTTATCCACGAGAGGGACGATATTAGAATCGGAACGAAGATCTAAACTCTTATTTTTTTACACCCCGATTGGCCCCATTTTGTTCCTAGAAATTTAATTTAATTTCTTGGAAAATGAATTTAATTTTTTGGTCGAAAATAATACAATAGTCAATTGTTCTAAAGCATTGTCTTAAAATAAATTGATAAAATTGAACATTTTCGCTGACGTTGGTGTTACTATAAAAGCTTCGCTTCTCCGCAGCACTTTTCATTCACGGTTTTCCCTTCAAAGTTATAAGTTACTCTTTACGGTTCTTGTCGAATCTAAAAAACCACGAGAAATTTCGAAATCCAAAAAAATATCTCCTCTTGTTTCCAAATGATTTTAGCAATTTTGTTTTGTTTATCATTTTTAAATAATAAGTTTGTATCCTGCTATTCACAAGAAAATATCCCTGTTTGAAGATGATTTTATTCCGGAAACATATCATAGCTTGTTTAATTATTTACTCTTGCCCTGTGAAGTGTCATGTTGTATTAATGAAACAATAGTAAAAAAGAAGAATATATTTTTCAACTGATTCATGAGACGTATTCATCACTTTTCACTTACTTTTCATAATTAAATGTATTTTGAGTAGCAAGAACAAGTCAAAGAATGGGCTATTTCAAAAAAAAAAAAAATTGTGAGGATTGATGACACATTGGATTGGTGTAAAAGCAACGCATTCACACGTTATTATATTTTATTAGAAGAGCTCTATATCTATCGAAGTATGTGTAACGTGTGTGCAATTGCAATTGACGCATGTTACCCGCACAAGTGTTTAACTGCCTCCTTCGCGCAAATAATCCTCACATAAAATCTTCTCTTGGATTTGTGTGATCTCGTGCTACACAAGTGAGAGAGTATATAATAATGTGGAATGTCCCCGGACTCGGGACAGACATAAAAGTCATAATTTGTACGAGCTCCTCTCCTCCTGTGTATGCATCATGTATGTATTTATGTGTGTGTGTCCTGTGTTTTTACCAGCTTCACCCGCAGTAATGAAACACTTCTTATGAACAAACCAGAGTAAAACTTGTGTAAATCCACACCACGCACTTGAGAGCATTTATTTACAACGTCACGCCTTGCACAACGAAAGGGAGTAACATACAAGGTTGCTAAAGTTCCCCTTTACCCCAAGTTTTAAGCAAATTGTGCGTTGGGAAAAATGTGTTTTTTTTTATTTACGTAATATTTGAATTTTCCCTAGCACTGCGAATAATAATAATAAGGGCAATTTTGCAAAAATAAAAATCCATGCTCCTGCTTCGACTGCACTACTTCTGGTGCTCATGCTGCCATTTGTAGTGAAAAAGAAGGGGAAAAAATTGCGTGATTTGATAAGATTTTGTTACACAACCATGTTTTCTTGTTCCTTTAACTCGGCACATAAAAGAGTTGTTTTGTATAACCAACCGTATAATGCTAATAATAAGAGTAAATACTCTACTCGCTCATCAAAAAAGAAGTCATTATTTGCAACCTAATCCGTAATACATCAAATTAAACTGTCTCGTATTACCAACTTGCTCTGATAACTTATACTGCCATTCCATACTACTCACTCTGATGAATATATTGTATACATTTTTTTTCGCTAGCAGAAGCATAAAAGTTATCATCATCTTTTGGTTTTCAGTACAGTTCTACTGCTCCTGTCACACAATACAAGCTCGCACAAGGCACACACACACGCGCAGTTATAAAGTATTATTATTATTTTCCACATCACCGACTCACAAGCTCGGTTATGTCGCACTTTTACCAAACAAAAACATATAAAAGGCGAAAACGGAAAAGTGCGTATATCCTTATGTGGTTTGATGACTACATGTCATCTTTATTGATACTCAGTGGACTCATTCAAAAAACTTGATATCACGCGTTAATGCCACATAAATGTAATTAATTTGGGTAATATCATTAGCCAAAAAAGGGATGCTCAAATTATATTAATTGATTAACATTAGATGGTTGGAAGTAGAGACATTTTGATTTACAATATTTTCAAACTACTCTCACGCAAAAACTTTTAAAAAAACTTTGTACATTACAAATATTTTTTTCATAAGTATGGGGGATAAAAAAGTATTTTAAAAGTCTGGAATAAAAATATATTTCTTGACTGGTTGTACTATTATGACATGCCTAATAGAGCTCTTGGTGACTTTTTGTTTATCATTAACCAATAATATCCAATTAACGGGATTGTTTAGGTGTGTTTTAATTTTTGTAGTTGATCATCATAATTCTATATTCTATATTCATGTGGAATGACACCTATGCGTGCTATTTTTTCGACGCGACGCGCGACAGAATGTATTTGCTATTGACACCATTCTAATAGCTTTGTTGGGAGGATTAGTACTCCAATATCCTCAGTTTGACTGTGTATCATCCCTTCATAAATGTAGTAATAATAAACACATTTAAAGGCTGTCAGGCATAACCGCTAATGCGGTTATTATGATAACAATGTAATGTAATTTGCTTTATTCAGATGTTTACAGGTATTCAGAATTAACAAATCTGCTTTTATGATAACAATGTGTTCTTATGCAGTTCCTAAAACTGCTTCTTAAACAACAAACAAAAAACCAGAATTTGGTGTCGAAAACTAGATGTCGATTCGAAAATCGGAATTTAAAAATTGGCAAGGGTTGAAGAGAAAGCTTGAAAAGAGAAGGAGCGACGGCACACAGAATTGAATTATAAAGAGCATTTTAGTGGTTTCTAATAATTATATGAATATGTTCATAGCAGCCTGTGGGATTAGTTACAAAATGGTTCAAAACTCATGGCTAACTCTAAACGTGGCTTATGTGTTCACCATAACCGAAATAATTGCGGCGTAAGCAACTTTTTGTGAAATATGGAAGTGATGCACATAGCAAGTCAAAAATGGTACAAAATTGCATGAAATATTTGCAACGCTCTGCTACTTGTTGTTGTGACGCTGTGGAAATGGTAGTTGTGATTCCTTTCCCGTATGCCTTGCCTTTTTTCCCGTATTTTACTTACGCACAAGATTCCTTCCTTCCTCCTCTTCTCTAGCTCCTCTCAAATTCATCTTCACCATGTTTTTCGACGTGTGGTTGTAATCTTGTATTCCACCATGCAGGCATGTATTTTCTTTCCAGCACCGACGAGACCATTCACTTTTCCCTCATCTCATGGCACTCCCAATAAACCTTGTTACCTTTCTTTCAGTTCGGATGGATTATTGGATTTCAACTTGTAAATTATAAATATGTTTAATGTAAATAGATGAGATGACGGAAAAGCAGAGTCGGAAATTATGTATTCATAGGAATGAATAATCTGTCGTAGTTTACATCTTTCACTCTGTTCATCACTGTCCCTCACTTGCTCATGTTTTATTTGGATCAGACAGCCAGTCTGAACATGCCAATTATTTGCGTTTCCATGAATGAAGCTCTCATCTTTTTTATTTATGTACTTGTAAAGTTAGGATGTCGATGACGATGTGTAAATGGGATTTGTTAATTGGTATTTTAGTTCACAGAATAAATCCCCGCGTTTATTTATTTTTGTTCTAATTTTCCTCTTTTTCTGTACATTTTTGCAGAGATCTGAGCAACAATCATTTGAGCGCCATTAGAAAACGATCACTGCTGGGCCCCGTGTCACTTCGATCATTGTATGTCCACACATATACATACATCTATCTACTTGACACAAAACACAAAATAGCTGTGATATATTTTTATACGCAATTCTTTTTAATCATTGCTACTTTGTAGAATCCTGGATCACAATCAAGTAACGTGCATTGACGAGGCAGCAATCCGATCTCTCAAAGATTTGGAAATTTTGTAAGAATTTACTTTATATCTTTTCCTTCATTTCTTTGTTACATGGGAGCAACTTTTAAGATGCGTTTTACATTTGTGATTGCGATGACTTTTTGTAGGGTGTTGGACCACAACAATCTCACATCTCTGCAACGAGACATATTCGAAGGTCTCACTAAACTGAAGCACCTTACACTGGGCGACAACCCGTTAATATGCGATTGTCACTTGGCATGGCTGTCTGGATGGCTGAAGAACACTCCTAGGACGGCATCCCAGGCCAGGTGCAACTCACCATATCATCTGCGGGATAAAACGGTGGACGAAGTTACAGAGACGGAGTTCAAGTGTGCCGGTAATAATAGAATGGAAATTGCCTTATTATTAGAAAACCATTATTATTTTTTACCAAATGGGAAGAATGTCAAAAGCAGAAATAGAAGTGAAAAGTCATGCATTCCATTTTATTCTTCATAATCATATTTCCGAAAACTGTTGGGAATTCAAAAAATAAAAATAATAACAACACAGCAGTCATGAAAGATGTTTTCCCGACCAGTCAGCAAAATCTGTAAAGATATTTTTTTGTTTTGCATTATTGCATTCTACTCAGCAAGTCCTCAGCTATTTTCCATTTTCCTCTCCACAACTACAAAATATTTTGGTACCCTATTTGTCTTTTAAAGAAACAGGAAGAAGAAAAATGTATTTGAGAAATGCATGGACAGGGATTACTGGTTGTCTACACAACATTTCGCTTCCTTTTTCCTAAAACAAAGCATTGTACTTGTTTTGTTTTCTTACAATGTCCAGGTCGGCCACTCGATTTCTCTGTTTGAACACCATTTCTTTTCGTTTTCTATCAAGTCTTAGTATTATTTTCTCCTTTGTTTCGAGATATAAAAAAGGGAAGAAAGTGGAAGAAGTATGGAAACAGGTTATATCAGAATAAAAAGGTGCGTGTGTCTACATACTTACTTACGTACCAATCATTTTTGTTGAAAGTGATGAAACGGAGAAGAGACAAGTCCCCCCGGATATTGCGTCCTGGAATTCAATTGCCCTCTTTTTGTAGCAAGTAGCACACAATTCCCCCTCGTCCCCTCCAGAAATATCAAATAGTTTCGACTTCATTCCCAGATACATTGTGTGTTTGTGTGTGGGAGTCGTTGTTGTTTGGGATAGAGAGATAAAAGTCAAAAGCAGATGAACAGTGTGAAGTGGAGTAAGAGAAGAGGAGTGGAGTAAGCATAAAGAGTATTCTTTTAAATGACTTCACACAGAAAATAGCTATCGATGTTTTATCCTCGGAAAAGTATGCAACAAAAAAAGCCACAAGCAAACAGACCAAAAATGGAAAGTACAATAGTTTGTATCGCGAATAATGTTGAATAAAGTTGAATAGTCCTTAAAATGGGATATCTAAAAAAAAGCGACAAATGTATTTAGGGAAAATTTGAATTTGAATTTGCATCCATTTGAACAGGTGTAATCGAGAGGACATGGAGCAAGTGTGGGGGTGACGAGGAATGTCCGCATCCTTGCGTTTGTGCCGATGGCGTAGTGGACTGCAGAGATTTGACGCTAAAGCATGTTCCAGACTCGTTACCTCAGGACGTCATTGAATTGTAAGACAACCAATTGTTTTTTCAAACGTTTTGTCATCTACGCGGGCAACCAAGAAATGTTGTTACATCAAAAATAAATACTTTTTTAGGCGTCTGGAGCAAAACGAAATAGCTGAGATTTCCCCCGGAGCATTTACTCAGTACAAACGCTTGAGACGACTGTAAGAAAATACATTCCCTTTTATTTATTTATTGTTATTGAAATTTGAATTGCATTTTTTGTGTGTGAATTAGTTTAGTGCTAAAAGGAATGATAAATGACGACTATGCTTTAATTTTGTTTACCTAATTTCTGTAGAGATCTGAGCAACAACATCATTCAGAAAATTGCTGTGGATGCATTTAGGAATTTGAAGTCATTGACATCTTTGTAAGTGTTTTAACAAATTTACGTCAGCTAGATACCTAATGATATTAAATGATGATATTATTTTGCACCTGCTTTCACAAAAAATAAAAAATAAAATTAGCCATGAAGTAAATGTTGGGATATCTAGATGGGATATTGCATATAATATCATCCTAGGTTATCTAAATATGCTCTCTCCTTTAAAGCACTAGCCAGCTCTTGAGAAATAATTCAATTCCTGTTGTGAAAATTAGATTGAAAGACTAGCTGGATAGAAAATCGAGGCTTGGTAGCTCACAATCTACTATTTTGTACACAAAATTGCATTAAGAATAAAATGAGTTTAGTTGAGTGGAGGCAGGGGTAGTACTGGCACTTATTGTTCGACGAGAAAGTAATATGCTACGTAGTAGTAAATACGTGAGCGGCGATGATTAGCCAAATTTGTGTTCAAGACGATGATGATGATGCAAGGACGACGTGAAGGAAAGAGTATAGTGCTTACAACAACTCCACATTATGGAAAGTTTCCACAAAAGATAGAGACTTTTAGCTTTGATAACGTATGCAGAGTGAGTGAGGAGTTGGAGTATTCAGAGTCGTCAGTCAAGTCACTTGAAATTTTGTGGGAAATCAGATAAAAAGTAATAATAATAGCAACAATGTCGCCGTTCATCATGTTCTTGTTTGGCGACGTATGTGTTGCCTGCTCCACCATGATAATAAAATAGAGTTAATAAACTTTTGTACTCGACTTGACTTGTTTTCATCATCATCGAGACGCGCACTTAGCGTGTAGAAACCAACGCCTGTACTCTTTTTTAGAGGAAGAGCATATTTGGAAAATAGCAACGGTATCCTCGTCGTTGCGTTTTGTCCCCGTAACTGTTGTCTAGCATTTTTATGGTTGTTGTTGTTGTAATGTGTGTTCCATTTGAATAGGGTACTGTACGGAAATCGTATTACGGTGCTACCTCCAGGAATATTCCACGGGCTCTCATCTTTACAGCTCCTGTAAGAAGAAACAAGACATAAATACACCTAATGCACACATGCCAAACTCTTTTATGATTTATTACACTTTGATGAGAATCTAATTTGCATGACACTCTTTTCTTTTCAACAACCTAAGCGGACTAGTTGTACTGCTGCTTGTAGTAGTGCCACTACTTGTTATTGTTCAGCTTTAATAGTTTATTCTCAGCTTTTTGCATGCGTCGACACCGAGAGATGTGATGATTTTACTTTATTATCTCAAGTTTGTGTGTAAAACACACCTAACATTAAGTCATCATCAAATGTGTGCAAACCGGATGTAGTCGAATGCCAGGCAGTATGAAGCAGTGTATAAAATAACCTTAAACCAAGACCCAAACCCAACCCTGTTACCCAATACAACTAACCGCATATCGTTATTACGTAGCTCTGCAACAGCTAGATTGACTTTTGTTTTTATGTAAATTTAACCAAGTGACATATCATTTGAAAGTTCTTGACAAGTGACAAATGAAACTGGTGTTAGATTGAATCCATCTTGCAGATGCTTGTCTGCAGGTGCACGAATGTAATTCTTATTGTTATTGACTATGTTGCAGACTATTCATGTACATTCATTCAAAAAATGGCAATACAATCAAATCCGTATCCTAAAAAACTACATACAATTAATGGGAAAAGGGGAAGAAAAAAAGTTGCGTAATGTAAAAAAGTACATTTTCCACTCTTTTGAGGTGGATGAGAGACGAAAAATTTGGAATTGATAATCGAAGAAATAATTGAATTTTTAGTTATCGCTATTCTTTGTAGCAAGGAGAACACTGCAATACGACTCATCACGTAAAAATGATGAAGACCCTGTTCCACAACCCTAGAGGAAGCCCTGTGCCGCTTTCCATAACGAAATATAATTCTGCGAGCATCATTGTAGAGCTGGAAATTTCACTTTTCCACCTTAATTTTTTCGTCAATATCATGCAGCAAGTCGCCTATCATTCGAAAGCTCTTATTGCACAACAAAGAAAACAAAATTTTCCAGCACCCGGGTCAATTCACAGCTACGTATTTACAGGTCTTACAGCGTTATTTCAATGGAAAATAGAGTTGTAAAACTTGCTAAGCGAAGAGTAGATACAAACCATGTTTTCTTATGTGGATATGACAGACGGACTTGGTTTCTCTCTTTTGCATATCCTATTTTCACAAAGCACAAATGTTTACCCGTAGCACTCCAAACAACTGACTAGAAGTCGCGTATATTATGTATACACGAATACACGTTAGTAGGCATCTAGCTTTACTTTAAACACTCAGAGTACAAATTTTCACTAATAAATGTATTTGCTTGTCTGCAAGCACAGCTACGTGCTGTTGTCATTGCATGTAGCCGCATCTTTCTTTCTCTCTCTTTAAATCTTATTGCTCCAGTTTGCAGTTATTAGCGCTATCGCTCGCTACCGCTTCCATATTGTCTTGGTTGCCGTATTTATTTGTAAACGAAACATCAACATCCCAACATCTCCCAGTAACACGTTTATTCCTTTGTAAATGAGCACCAACATCATGATCATCATATCATGTATACATCCAATTTGCATCCTCCTCATCATCCTCTTGTCTCTCTCTCTCTCTGAATCGCTGGATTGATGCGAGAAGTAATGCTAATTAGCTTAACAATGTCTTAAAATAGAACAACAAGCGACATAAAATGCATGCATGTAAATATGGTGTTGTTGTTGTTGTACTTGTACGAGCATATTTACAAGTTGACAGGAGTTCACTTCATCAACTTGCAATCATGATCAAGATAAGTAAAAGAGTAGTAGATATATGTATTATGTATGTACACTTAGCACCAGGACATGCTTCCTCATCCAATAACAAAAACATGTAATCATAATGGTGATGATGATAGAAAAAAACATAGACTGAGAGAAGACATGAAAGTGTGCAGAGTTGAAAGAGTGAATTGGTTGCGCAAACACAAATCTTCATTACGATTGTTGTACTAAATGCTTATGGGACGACGAGGACAGGAGGAGCGCGTGCACACAGGGATCCTCATGTCCATTTCCATGTATTGCATCATCATAAACTATATTTCTTTTAATATTGATATACATACCTACCTATATATACTTATGCACCTAATTGACTACTATCATTTATTATTAGAAACTTTAACTTTGTTCTTCATGTACTCAATTTGCGTAAAATTTAGCGTAGAGCGAGTGTTTAAGAGTTGTTCGCTTTTCCGTCCAGGGACAATGAACTAATTGCTTTTCAGCTAAATTAACAATATTTTCCTGCTCACTCTCTGCTACTAGTAGCATGACAAAACTGGCTGAAAGCTTATTAACCCCATCGAAAAAGCTCAATTTTCCAAGTATCCATCCTTCCAGCATCTAAACCCCCCAATCATATGAATAGTAGCCCCGCTTTTAAGCATGTTCGAAAATAGAAATTGCTTTTCAATTTCCAATTCAAGCGTACGCTAATTAGTTTCAAATGAGTACTTAATTTTGGATCAAAATTCAATCAAGCTCCGATGTGTATTAAGAATGCACCATGCATTTTTGAAAATAAAAGAATCAATGAAGTGCTGCTGCTTTACAAAATAAGTAAATTGTTTCTCACATTTTTTTGTTATAATAAAAAATCACTTGAGAAATTCACGCAAAAGTGAGCACTGAGTAGCCGTGAAGCAGATTCTCGGAGGCTTCTCAAGTGCGAAGTGCGAATAATTGCTCATTTACGAGGAAATTGAGGAAACCATCCATGCTCTCATTTTGATGAAAGGCTTCAGATTTGGGGTATCCTTGTCAAAATGCTTGCTTCTTCCTGTCCTTTGTAATAGATTAGTTTACGGGTATGGTAGTCCTAGCCGAAAATGCAGCAACGTCCAAAAACAACTACGATACTTGAATCTTGAATTCAATGAGCAATAAATGCTTCTTACGTTCTCTGAATCAGTTGAGATCATCTAACTTTCAGTGCACCAAATTATTATTTTACTTACCAAAGTTGAAGGAAAGGAGGAGCAGTAGCAGCAGCTGTTCAATTAAAATTTTTGAAAGGCTTGGAATGCTTGAACGCTTGTTGCCTATTAGAAGTCCTGTCCTCGAAAAAAAATCTCTCTCTTCGTCATAGAAAACAAAGAGAGTAGAGGTAAATTAGGTAAATAGTAATTTGCTATTGCCAATTACCAACCACGCTTTTTTTTGTTAGTATGCTTGTTAGCTTCTGTATGGATGTATCCAATACTTTGTTTGTAAGTAGTAATGATATTCAAGAGGGAAATATATGAATATAATTATGTGAAAAATTAGCAACACTGATTAACATTTTTTTCGCGGTTGGACGTATTTTTAGGTTGCTGAACGCCAACAGGATCACTTGTATCCGGAAGGACACGTTTAAGGATTTGAACAATCTCAGCCTTTTGTAAGTAAATAGTAATTATGTGGTGATGATTGACATGCCTCCTTACACACATGTAGTCAATAACATCAAACACACACACAAATATTAGCAAAAATTTTAACACAAGTTTGACTTGTGCTTTCAAAAATATAGGTCGTTATATGACAACAAAATTCAGAGCTTGGATAATGGAACTTTTGAAGCCCTCCGTAATATACAGACCTTGTAAGATATTTTTTATAAACTTGCACTTCAAAAAGTTACAGAATGTCTACTTTACTTTAATTGGATATTTTATATAAAAAAGTAAATATATAAACTTTCAGACACTTGGCAAGAAATCCATTTGTGTGCGACTGTCGACTAAAATGGCTTGCAGAGTATTTGCATCACAACCCAATTGAAACGTCGGGGGCAAGATGCGAGGCTCCTAAAAGGATGCAACGCAAGCGACTGGCTTCCTTCAAGGAAGATAAACTTAAATGTAAGAAAGGCTCATGCTCACTCATTCACATTGTTTTGGATGCTAAAATTTGCAATATGAACAACAAAAAACCATTGTAACTTTTCAACAAGGCGATGATGGGGAAACGAAAATGATATTTGATGAGTGCTCCGACACAAAATGCCCGGCAGAGTGTGTATGTGAAGGTTCCACGGTGGACTGCTCTGGCAGAGGACTTCATGAGGTTCCCAAGGATATTCCGGAACAAGCCACTGTCCTGTAATTAAAAGAAAGAAAAGAAGAATAAGATGAGGCTAAGCTCACCTGCTCAATATTAACATGCATAATTTTTACTGCTTCTCAGGAATTTATCTGGAAACGAGATAAACCGCGTGAGAAATGGATGGATTCCCACTTTGCCCCATTTGCAAAAGTTGGATTTGAGTAATAATAGGATTTCAGCTGTTGAGGATGGAGCATTTAGAGATTCTCCTTCCCTTCTCGAAGTGTACGTTCTATATTCTTTTCCTCTCATAAACTCAAATGGTGTAAAACGTAAAGCACATGCCCAAATGTATGTATAATGATAATGGGTATGCATGAAATGAAAGAAAATGAGGTTAACAAAGCATTTTCATTTTTTCCCCCGCAGAACTCTTGCTGGCAACAAATTGAAGGAAATCAACAATAAGATGTTTGTCGGGCTTCATAATTTGAAATTCCTGTACGTCTATTTTGTTGCGAAATATATGAAAGTTAAAAAAAATATGTAGATACATAATATATTTGGGAGCCGTTTAAAATTTGTGTACTTTTTCTCAGAACACTGGCTGACAATCAAATAACTTGTATCATGCCTGGGTCTTTCGAGTACATGCCAAACTTGAAGTCGCTGTAAGCATTCACATTTCACTAAAGCATTCATTTTTTACTAATAATACAAATGTAGCTAAATATTTTGCACAAATGGAATGAAACTAAATTAAGGGATATAAAGAAATCAAAATGAAAACATGGTTATTATTAGTGTGGTTGAATGTGGGTATATGAATGAGCATTTTATGATTCACTGAAAAATATGTATTTATTTATTAGTAATCTTCCTGCCTGTCTGCTTCCCAGAATTCACAAAGTTGAACAAGAGCAAAAAAAACAGAAGCATCAAAATAAGCTCGAGTGTGTATAAGCAATTTATATGAATGTCGCACGTCGTATAGCAATTATCCTACAAAATTCTTAAAGTCGGAATCCATTTTCCAGTCCCATTACTTTTCTTGTCAACTTTTAAAATTCAAAAAAATCGTCTTGGATTTTTTTACGTGGAAATAAAATAGCTTATTTGTCTGTCTTGACGTCCTCGCTGCTGTCTTGTGGAATTTTTTTCTTTCTTTTTGGAAAGGATCAGATCATAATAATAAACTTGATCACATGGACAAATTTGTAAACAAAAACGTAGGAGTTGGAAGGAGAGCGCATTTCTTTAAAAGCTTTTACGAGATTACAAGTTGTTTGCCTATTATTTTCTCATTAAATCTCCAGAGTAGTTTTTCAGCATCAAGCATAAACGAGATGCTTCAATTGATTTCCTCTCTCTATATCGCCTGCTGCTCCCGTCCTAACACATATCAGATTTTTTTTTGTTAAAGGAATATCCATAAAAAATGTTAATGCATCCATACAAGCATTTTTTTGTTTTTGTGTGTGTAGTTGAGATTTAGGGAAAAAAAAACTGTTTATAAGAGGTAAAATGAATGCCGTTCATAGTTTTTTTGTTCCTATTGAGCTGTGTGGTGGTACGTACGAAGGAGCATATGTTTCCCATTTATTTTAGCTCTCATGATCTACTAAATGGCTATAATACGTAATATGTGACATAAGGACAAATACACTACACACACTTGGTGGAACAACGGTGATCAAAATAGTACGCGTTGAAATTGGAAAGGCATATAATTGCCATATGTATGGAGAGCGTTTGCTGTAGATTTAAGATGATCCTGGAAAGCTCTGTTTATTCTGTTTAGGAACTTGGATGGTAACTCGTTCATCTGCAACTGCCATCTAGCCTGGTTTGCGGAATGGCTCCGCCGGGAAGAAGCCATCCTGAGCACAGACGGACCAAAATGCCACGCTCCTCTTCGTCACAAAGACTCTCTAATCCGAAGCATTCCACCCCACGAGTTCAGATGCACAAGTAAGAAGAATAAGAATACAATAATTAATGAATATTCATTAAATGACCAAACTTTAATTAAGCTATTTTCTTTGGCTTTAGGTGACGATCGAGGATGCTTAGGTGAGGGCTACTGCCCACCGCAATGCAATTGTACGGGAACGGTTGTGTGGTGTAGTCGTGCCAAATTGCGAGAAATTCCAACGGGTATCCCCTCCGAAACTTCCGAGTTGTACTTGGATGTCAATGAAATACAAAGAATAGATCTTAGCCGCATGGGTCATCTCAAATATCTGACAAAACTGTGGGTTCCCGTCTTTTAACACACTCACTTACACAGTTCACCCAATTAGAAAATAATATGTTGACTTTTCGTGTTTACAGTGACCTGAGCAACAACCAGGTGTCCATGATTTCAAACCTAACCTTTGCCAATTTAACGAAACTTTCGACTTTGTAAGTTTTATTGTGTCAGTGTATCTTTGCCATTTGCGAAATATAAATAAATGATTCCAGAATCCTGATTTCTATTATTTATTCATGACTGTGTTTTGCAGGATAATAAGCTACAACAAGTTGCAATGCATTGAGCGGGATGCTTTCTCTGGTCTCCAGTCCCTACGAATTTTGTAAGTTTACAAGTGATTGGGAAACTTTTGAAAACTTAAACATTTCTCTCTCTCGCTCTCTTGTTTCAACCGTCTTTTGCTTTGTGAGATTTTTCCAAAAATGAAATATGTGATAAACAAATCTATTTTGTACTTTGTTTGCTTTTCCTCTACCACAGATCCGTGCACGCTAACGATATCTCGATGATACCAGAGGGCACATTTCGTGACCTTCGCTCTTTAACTCACTTGTAAGTAGTACATGTGTACTTTTTAGTACTTTCTAGCACGAAGGCTCTACACAAAATGCTAATAATATCCATAATAACATATTACAACGTTTCTTTTGTCCAATTTGTATCTGCTCACAGGGCTTTGGGTGGCAATCCATTATTTTGCGATTGTGGCTTGAAATGGCTGGCTGATTGGGTGAAACGTGACTTTTTGGAGCCGGGTATCGCTCGATGCAGTGAGCCGGAAACAATGCGAAATAAACTTTTGCTCACAACTCCGCCGGGGGATTTTGAGTGCATTGGTACAGCAGCAGCTTGATGATGATCATATAATCTTTTACTTGTACATTCTATCATGTTCAATATACCATTGTCCCATCATCTCATTTTCACACACACTTTCAATTCCCCCTTCCTATTTTTATATTACAAATATTCCCCATCATTTTGCACCAAATTATTATTTTTACCACAAATATTCTTTGATTCTATCACTTGATTCAATAGAATTTTCCTGTGTACGTTCATGTTTCCCAACGCCCTAACTACACTTGCTTGCTATATACACTTGAAGAGGAAAAACAAAACAAAATGATGTATGGTGACATGATACTCCCACATTAGCATTTTGATATAATATGCCGTGCACTGAATTCCATGAGGTTTTTCTTCCAAGGCATAAAAAGGAAGCTGTATAATATATCTTCCGTTTGTTTTGTCACATTCCCAATTACCATCAACATATATCCTCCATTATTTTTTTTTATTGGAAACTTGAAAAAAGAACATGAAATATAAATTTAAAAAAAAAGTGTGTCGGAGTAGAACAATTCATTTTCCTGATTTCGCTAACCTTGGCGACATATGTCATATAAGTCATGTATGGGACAGGACTAGGCTTGCTCGCAGGAAATCACGTAGATAGTTTCCATTGTTTTGTTTTTGCGTGCATCAAATCAAATAGCAGTAATAGTAACAGAATGAAATTACACAAGCAACTGAGCAATTCTGTGTCAAAAAATTTCAGATAATGTGCCGTCAGGAATTCGAGCAAAATGTGATGCCTGCTATACGTATCCGTGCGCCAATGGAGCCAGCTGTGAAGCCCTGCCAAATCGAGACTACCAGTGCGCCTGCGCTCCAGGCTACCACGGTCGTCATTGCGAGCAAGTGATTGATGCTTGCTACGGTCAGCCATGTATTAACGCCGGAACTTGTCGCGTCATGGAAGAAGGAAGATTTAGGTTCAGAACACATTTTAATTCCTCCAATTTCTAATTTATCCATTTAATTACTTTTAATTACAAGTTAAATGAAACACTTGTGTCTCGTAACAAATATAATTACAGTTGTGCCTGTCCTTCCGGGTATATTGGCCACAGGTGTGAAGTTAACGAGAATGATTGTGTGAATCACAAGTGCGAGCACAACGCCACATGTGTTGATCTTATTGGGCAGTACAGGTGCGACTGTCAACCTGGATTTTCAGGTGAGCACAATTTAAAAAAAACAATAATTCTTTAAAAATTAAAAAGGTATAATTAATTGTATCGTAAAAAATATTTAAGTTTCTGAATATTTTATTTAAATTAACAGGAGAATACTGCGAAACAAAGATTGCATTCTGCAGCAAGGACTTTAATCCGTGCAAAAATGGCGCAAAGTGTATCGATCATTTCTCTCACTATACGTGCGAGTGTCCTCTAGGATTCCAAGGAGAGAACTGTTCGATCAATGTGGATGACTGCATTAATCACATGTGTCAGGTAAACATGGCAAACATATAATTTCGTTAAAGTAGTAGCTATTTATAATCTGTACCAAAATTGACTTGTATTTTGTTTATTTATACTTTGTCTCTAGAATGAAGCAACTTGTGTGGACGGAATCAACGAGTACACTTGTCAGTGCACCGACGAATTCAGTGGTCGTTACTGCGAGGTCCTTCCCAGCGTGGCAATGCTTTATCCAAAGACATCTCCATGTCAAGATAATGACTGCGTTCATGGCTTTTGTTTCCTCCCACCGGACAGTTCAGACTACACGTGTAAATGTACCCCAGGGTACTCAGGTATCAATCCAATTGGTTATCTAAAATTGTTTTATTAAGGTTAAAATATTCACTTCATGACTTTAATTTTATACGAATGGTTGTGACGACAGGGAAGAGATGTGAAATCCTCGCGAGCATCAGCATAGCCAGCAATGGGTCCTGGGTGGAACTTGAGCCTCTGCGCACAAAACCCGAAGCAAACATCACCATTGTGCTGTCTACACTGGAACAAAATGGGGTCCTCATTTACAACGGGGAGGGACAACATATTGCTGTGGAATTGTTTCTAGGAAGGGTACGCATCAGTTATGACGTTGGCAACTATCCGGCATCCACTATGTACAGGTGTGTATGACTCCCAATTAAAGTAATGTCGCTAAAACTACGACAAATGTTCCTTTCAACAATTTCTAATTGCTGCCCAATAATTTTTCTCCGGCTTTCTTAGTTACGAAATGATTGCGGACGGCGAAGAGCACACAATTGAGCTGCTGGCAATCAAGAAGAACTTCACAATGCGGGTGGATAGGGGAAAGGCAAGGTCAATTATAAATGATGGGGATAGGGACATGCTAAAATTGACCACTCCTCTTTACATCGGAGGATTACCCCCAAACGTGGCGTCCACCGCTTTGAATCAATGGCATTTAAGAAATAGCACATCTTTTCATGGTACGTACTCAGTTTGCACTGTAATTCCAGCGTTTTGTGTATCAGCTTGTGAACAAATATGGATATGCGTGAATATTTTTATTTTTTATAAATATTTCAAAATAGGCTGTTTAACAACGCTCACAATCAACAGCAAGAGGGTGGACTACACAAACGCAAAACGTCAACAGGGCGTCGTTCCAGGTTGTGCGGCAATTCAAGGCGAGGAGCCTGTTAGCAAGGACGTGTCCGCAGCCCAAATCCAATCAACTTTCAACACAAAAACGAAGATTGTAAAGGATGTTTGCAAAGATAATCGGTGTAAGAACGGGAGATGTATCCCCTCAAAGAACGGAAAGGACTATGCTTGCCGATGTACTCCAGGATTCGGTGGTAGATTTTGTGACGAAGGTGATTTTGACAAAAAGAACACGCAACAAATTATGTTTTGTTAACAAATCCAAAAAAAAGTGAAGTATGCCAGTTCTAATTATATATATTTTTTTTTTAATTTTAGCTCCAACGTGCAAAAAGGAACAATACAAAGACTACTACACAGAGCACGGTTGTCGCTCCCGGCGACCTCTTAAAATAGCTGCCTGCATTGGCAGTTGTGGGGATACTTGTTGTACGCCCAAAAGATCGCGTCGCCGTCGTGTTAGATTAATATGCAACGACGGGACGCGGTATACCAAAGATGTAGAAATTATTCGAAAATGTGCATGTTCTAAGAAATGTTACTAGATAGATAATCTGTTAAGGTGTAAAAGTTAAAGAAAATATATAAGATTAAGAAAGGAGAGATAGAGTGAGAGAGAGATGAGGGCTGTGTATCATACTCACACAGTTTAACTCCGAGTCCGAATCTACGTCGGGGAATAAAACAGAGCCACAAAGAAATTTTTGTAAGTTGGTAAGGATCAAATTCTCATATAATAATAAAATTTATTATTATTAATTGTTGTTGTTATTATTATTACTAAGTGCAGACATCAAGAAACGCTGGGTAATATGTTGTTGCTGGATATTATTTAAAAAAATTAAATGTTACATATAAATATTATAGTATGGGTATGTAGAATAAACTTTACAAATTCGGTTCATTATGTTTGCGGCTACTAGCGTTGTCATTATTTCCGGATTAAGCCAGTTTCTTTTGAAGGTCTGCATTTCACAATTTCTTTTGATTATTAGTATTATAAATACAATGATGATTGTAGTTGTTATTATGGAGTATGAATCAGAGGACGGGATACTTTGGTTCATTTTTCATTATCAAACGCCCATCATTTTAGTTTCACTTCAACTTACATAACGAATCTTAGAATCGAATTGCAAAAATAATAATGAGAATGTAATAAATTATAAATGTGTAAACCTCTTTCCATGGTGGAAAAAAATGATGATGATGACATGGCAAGACGCTACATGTCCTTGTCGTCGTCCTCGTACTGTATTACAAAGATAAAGAACACCTTAAGTATTATACTTATTATTGTTATTATTAAAATTAATTAAAAAATATATAAAGCGTAATATTAGTAAAATGAGTGAGCTGTGTACATATAAATATTATATATACCTAATTATTATTACGATTAAAAATATTCACAAAAAAAAGAAAGAAAAGAAATAGCCGTTTTAAATATTAATATTATTTTAAGCAAGCAAACGTTATGTAACAAATCAAACAAACACAAAATTAAAGTTGATTATGGATAAAATCGTTATAGCTTCCACCTACATGAATACATATTACTATAAACCAAACCACTTGTCCATGTGCATTTACTTCGATTTTGTATTCTATTATTACTATTATTATTATTATTATTATGATTACTATTATTATGATAATGAGCTGAGTACTAAGTTCGTTTTATTATTATTATTATTATGATATGATTCACTGTACTACTTTAGTTATGATTTATAATCATACATTATCTTGTTAGTAGTCAATTGACAAAAACGAAAGTCACGCTGTTAACATTCTTTAATAAAAGCCCCCATTATTTCATGTGGGATGCAAAAATTACAACATTTTATTCATTCCATTTTCATAATCAATTCATCACTTAAAAAACAATGTATGCAAAATCATAGAAATGCAAGCTTGTAGCCAAAAGACCTTAGACTTTTGTGCCACCTGGCGGATAGTTCAAAGCTATTGTTGGCATGTCCGTGGAACTAAAAAGGATAGTTTTGGTTGGGGTAGACACGTTGCTCACCAGAGAGCTACACTCTAGTAGCTTTCCTTATTTCGTCAATCGACAAAGACGCCATACTCTCATCATCATCGTCCTATGCACTGTCGAAATCTTGAAAATGCCATTTTATTAAACCAAAAATTTAAAATATTTACACACTTTGCGAGAAAAAATGCACACAACAACCTTTAACATTATTTATATTAAGAAATTGAACAAGATACTTTTATAAGGCGGAAGTAAATTTGAAAAGTTTCATTGGGCAGCATTCAAAAAATATGGCGAAAAAAATGCAAAAAGAATTTGAAAGGTCTAAATGAGGTTATGTGAGTATGGGAAAATGGGCTGAATTTGGTAAGAAAGTTGTTAAAATTTAGATAAAATGCGGAGCGTGTTGACAAGGCTACTATATCATGTAAATTTCACGATTGCTTTATGATACACGTTAATGCAGCAATTCTGCTCATTGCATCATTAACTTGTTTGCTCGTTTGCCACAAGGAAGAAAGGAGAAAGTTGAATATTATGGCCAGCTCCGCATTTGTTTCTTTGGTGGACTACTTTATTGTTTGAGAGAACATGTAGAAATAGCTAATGATAGTCTCTTCTGCTGCTGCTGCTGCTGCTGCTGTTACACCTAAAATGGATGATCATGATGCTCGCTGCTTTGTAGCCTGAGTTGAGTACAAGCTTAGCAGCACATGCACGCTTTAGAGTCGAGAATTTCAGCCTTTTTTTAACCCTGCCCCAGCTTTCCCTTCCCTGCCACATCCCAACATTTTTCCTCTCAATCCAGCCCAATTCGACAGACAAATTTGTAACTTAAAATGGTCCTGCTAATTATTTAAATTTTTGAGAAAAACGATTTTTTTTACGTTGCAAAATATGGACCGCGGGCCGTGCACTTAAACTTTTCACAGTGCCCAGCAGAGTAACTATTCGAGCAAAAATAAATAGTTGTGCACTGAACCTAAGGGGTAGGGTAGAATAAGTCCCTCGTTGAGAAAGGGCCTTGATTCTCACCTCTATTTGTTGACACAAGGAAGCAAACTGCATTATGACTACTTGAATGTGTAGCATAATAATAAAATCCTCTTTCTCTTTGTGTGTGTGTGTGTGCCTATATGACTGTGCATGTTTGGCTGAAGACTATTTTAACACATCTGGTGGCACAGCATCAAATAGAATTATGATGAGAGCGTTGAGCGACATTCATTCGTATATACGCACACGTAAACACTTTTGGAGGCAGAGAGTATCTGTTTGTTGGTTAGATGAAAGTGAACCAGGTAGTTTTGCAAAGCCAGCTCTAAAATACGAGTTACATTGTTTCCGATAGTTGTGCTAATTGGGATTTGATGAACGATAAAGAATGTAAAAGCGTCACGTGGAGGAGACTGGAGGCATGATGGATAATATGAAAAGAAGGAGGGAGTCAAAGCGAAGTAATAATGGAAAGAGCATATTATACCCGGCTCCCTTCCTCCCATCATACATACCTTTCAATCTAATGATATCGCTCGCTTCATATAAAATCAACTGAGTAAGGATTGCGCATCTGGCTCTAGTCGTCCTGCTATAGTCATCAAAGTCTCCT
The DNA here is from genome assembly GCA_027744095.1 of Zhuqinia jingwanae. NCBI lineage: Eukaryota > Metazoa > Arthropoda > Collembola > Entomobryomorpha > Paronellidae > Zhuqinia > Zhuqinia jingwanae. The sequence continues at coordinate 9,891 of JAHZNC010007125.1, read as the reverse complement.
CCAGAGATGCTCTACAAATTTGGGAAAAATAAATACTCCGCAGACAACAAACACAACGACTCAAGCCCAGCATCTGTTGATGATCACGCCAATGAAACATATACGTTTACAAGTTGATAATTAAATGATTATTTTGTAAATTGTTTCTATAAGCAATAGGGGTATCAAGTTGTTCGGATGGAGGGACATGTACACGTTGGTAAAAAAAATATCACGGCTCTTGGAACTTAAAATTAAGCGTACGTAAATAGTAGCATGTTCTATTTAAACTGAGTATATACACATTATTTGTTTGTTAAGTGATTCAAGTTGATGAATAAAAATAAAAGATGTATCTTAAAATTTTAGTGATGGTGGTAGTTGTGGCGGTGCTGGACAAGGGATATTTTTGGGTTTGGGCACTCTTCTTTCTTTACATTAAAAATGTGCATAAGGAGAGGGAGCGTGAGTGTGTGTGTGCATCAGTTTGGGTTTAAATTTGAACTAAAGTGACCGATGGGATGCGACGACCCACTCCCTCTGCGAGACAGATAGATTATGAGATGTTATATTAGCTAGCTTATTGCTATTTTGCAGGCTGTTACATGCTGCATATATGTATGTTACATACTACATGTTACGCCACACTACATCATCATGGAAATAAAATGAAATGTCTTCCTTCTTCTATTTGTCTGTGTGTATCGCTTTGTATGATGTCGCATACATGGCGACACGTTTGATTCCTTCGTTTTTTTGTGGTGTGTGGCCATTTAAATAAATAACATTAGCATAGAAATTGCGTCATGTAGTAGCAGTGATATGCAGCCATGAAGTGAGAGAGAAAGGGAAAAAATTGTAAAAAAATCCTTTTGTAAAGCCAGCAGGGAATACTTATGTCTAACTTTTCAGGTCTCAAATGGAGTGTGAGGAGAGGAGACAGGGAATCAAATAAACTCTCAGTTGTCTCAGTGGTGGAGATTGTCCGGCCAAAATCTTGACACGAAACAGACATCTGTGTACACTCCTCCACACTCCTGCTCCTCATCTCCATACCAAAATATATATAAATACAGTAGTAGGCATCTCCCTTTCACTCACGCAGAGTAGAGAGACGGACAGGCCCATATGATGATGATGATCACCATTTCAACGGATACTTTTTTGTACATAAAATACATTACTATCTTCCAACTGTGCGGACGAGTCATCTCATCTCTGTCTCTAAAAATGAAATCGAGAAAAACATTCCCCATTGAATAACTACATATTATAAACATCTCTCCATCTAACTTTTTTTTTGAATTCTTGGGCGTAAATTACTGGCAAAAATAAAGAAAAAATAGGACAAATCTCAATCTTGGATTCAATTTGTATTCAATCCTGATGAAATTATGATGAAAATACAGATGGACAAGTTTAATTGAAAAAATAAATGTAAAAGGAACAAGTACATATTTTCATATGGATATAGAGTGGCTGACCACAAAAATAAAATGAGAATACTAGTTTGATTACGAACATGGGTCCAGTGTAAGGTACTATCATCATCATCATCATCGCTGCCCACATAGAAAAGTGGACCTCGTCCCTATCATGTGTGTGTGTGTGTGTGGTCCGTGAGGAGAAAGTTTTTGAAAGAGAAAATGAGATAACAATTGGTTTGAGTTGAGTTTTGTGGGTACCTTATTTTTCCCCCACTACTAATGCTGTTGATACTCCATCTGCTGTTGTGCTTTTCCCTTTTTTTCATGCGGATGTATAGTTCACACTGCTAGTTTTTGTTTTTTAACATTCGTATTTTGGTTTGGGAGAAAGGGAAGTGAAGAAACACTAAACTAATCAAATGCTCGTTTACTATCACTTTGTTGAATGTAGGCACACACCACTACAAATTATTGTTATTTGTATTGCAAGCAGAGAAAATATTTTTACTTTTTTTCCCCCAAATCTATTCTTGTTTAGGCAGTTCAGTTCTTATTATCATTTCCTTAATATCATCATAATATTATGATGCAGCAGTATCCCCAGCAAAACATCAACACCACCAAAAAGACAAATCAGGGAAAAAAGTGTACATCTATTTAATAGTAATAGAAAATTTATTTCCGCTCCACTCCTCGCCTCTCACTTTTCTTCTCAAAATGCTTGACTCTTGTCTCGTCATTACGTTTACACATCTGGGCCATTTGTGATGAGACTCATGTTTTCACCCCAAATTATAATTTGGAATTAAACAACCCTCGCCTAAATATTCCATTAAAATATATTTGACGCCTTATTCCCGCGGATATTTTCCAGCTTGGTTTTGCACACTAGATTGCTGTTCTTTGTAGGGCTTGTTCTCACAAATTGATAATAATTATTTATTTTTTAGAAAATATGTACACATGGCAAACGTAAAGTATTTTATTCTGAAATTGAATCATAACGCCAAACCAAAAAATAAATAACAAGCAAAATATCAACTGCATGTTTTTTTCTCTCTTGTGAACACATCCCACAATTTTTATTGCAAGAACAATAGGTGTTGTTGTGGTGGTGTGATATATGAAAATCGACTTTTTTCAATTTTATTCTTTTGAACTCCTCAAGGAACACTGAAGGGAAAAAACAAACCATAATAATAATAATAATAATAATAATAATAGTATTATGTTGTGTAGCAACCAAATTCCAGCCTACCATTTTTCTACTTACAATTTATGATCAAGACCTGAGAGTTGAGCTGAGCACCACTTTTTTTCTTCTCACTTCGTTGTGTGCAAATGTGCTGCGTGTTGCACGTCGCCATCCAATAACGACATAATATTATATACCAGAAAACAAGCTGTTTTTATATTATGCATGCTAAAGGAGAGAAGATGTGGTAATGACCGTCACTTTCTTTTAAGATTACACAAGCAGAGTAGCAGAGTAGTAGACGCAAGTAACAACAGAGACAACCACATTACATGTTTCCTCATACTTGTTTTTCAACGAAAATGATGTTGGTGCAGGAATCAAGTAAATAGGATAACATACGAATTTTTTTCAATTTACTTTATTTACAAGGAACAAAATAATAATAATACGAACGTATTTGTTTTCTGAACCTTTATGGCTCTCTATAATATTGGTTCAATTACATAATACTACATAGATGGACGGATATGTATGTGTATAGATGTTATATGATATTTAGATATATGTGAGGACATGTGAGGAGAGAAGAATAAGAAGGAAAAAAATGAAAGGGTTAACCTCGGAATGTGTAATGCCGGATCAGACAAACATGCCTTTTCTAACCTCAGCTCACAGCCTCCGAATATTATTAGTATATTTGTAGATACATTGAAGTGAGCGAGAGAGGGAAGTTAAAATGATTTGAGGGTAATACTTTTGCGATGTGCAGTGTGACCAAATGTCCTCTGGGATATTTGAAAGCTGGGAAAGGTACACAGAGGAGGAGTGCCAGGGAAAGATAAGACAACATACCACACATATGCTTGATTTTTTCTTTGATTCTTTCATTTTTACAAAGAAAAAAAATATATAACCATCTATGATCAATGGGTTACCCCATTTGGTTATTATTGTAACGTGATCCTGACTTGAATTTGCAACTATAAAACGGGTATTATTCAGCAACTGTGACCACAAAAGAGAGAGAGAGAGAGAGTACTACCCGCTTTCTTTTTCGTTGTCATCGTTGTGTCTCCTCAAGTGCATATAAAGAGCACATTTTCACGCAATCCTCAGCAGCACTTGCTATATTATATTCCCTGTCTTTCTCCAACAAAATCTCAAAAAAGTACATACCACACATCTTTTACAGGAAACAAAACCCTTCTTCTTCCTCTCTCGCACACAATCAAAAATATTATTTCTGCCGAATTGGAAGAATGCTGGGCTCACACAGAAAAAAAAATCATATCGCACCACCACCACCACCACCACCACCAGAGACCATCGCAGACTGTAATTGTTTCTTACTTTACCCCAAAAATCATTGCTTTTCCCACATTCTAATATACCAAGCATTTTGTCTACATTGTTCATTGTTACGATATGCCCATAAGTCCATTATTCTAAGAATTAAACAAAATGTATAACATAATTAAATTAATTTAAAAATTTACACTCATATTTTTTTCAATATTATATTTTTTATCTGCTGTCATCATATCATTTTTCTACGCTTGAAACTTCCTGAATAAAAAAATGTTTGTGACTTACGAGCTTATCAGCAGCTCTCCAATCTAATTTTTTAATAAAGCCCGCTCACCAACATCTGATACAGACACACACTCACACAAGTATAAAATAACATGCATATTCATTCATTCAATTTATTTTTTTCAGCTGTTAAAAAATCACCCATCATTATGCAAAATTTTAATAAAAATCACTCCGAGTGAAATATAGCTTGAAAGAATTTAGAACTTAAAGCAAGAAAAAAATAGGAAACTTTTTTTCCGTGTCCTTTATTTACATTGAAAAGGTAAAGGCTGCTGCTGCTACTGATGATGATGAAATTGAAGTCACAAGCAAATCAGCTCATTTTTCATCTCATTTTAATACCAAACTGAAAAAAAGGAGGAAGAAAATAAGGAAGAATAGAAAAAATGTGTGACTACTACCGCTCTACACATAATGCAACCATATTAGTAATTCTCTTTCTGCCAATATGTCACATTATAGATGAGATTCCAAACGGTAAAAATTAGTTTTCAAATGGGACCAAATTAGAAAAAATTATACGAAAAGTTTTTTTTCGTGATCACAGTACCACACACACACACACACACTCACATATACTCAACTCTACTTACTTTTTTTCCTCGGCTTTCATTTGCATGTGTTGTCGTCATCCTGATCATCATCATAGATTTTTTTTCTTACTGCATTTATTTCACTTGGATTCGACAAAAAAACTTATTACTTCAAAAAAAAAAAAAAAATTGGAGAGACGACTTTTTAGATGTCGTCGTCATATGGTCATTGAACAAAAATGAGAGCAGCACAGATTTTTTCTCTCCTTCGACTGCGACACAGTCCCTTTTTTTCTCGCATTTGAAACAGCACCCCTTTCATTTTTTACTACAATCCTCAATCTTTTTTTACCACTTGCGTATGTACCTATTTGCTTATTATTATTATATGAATATACTAACTGGTTATATTATTATAACAAGCCTTTCATTTTTTACTCTTTTTTACGTTCTTCACTCTTTTCGACTTTACTTAATACACACCCTATCCAGAAATAAGGATCAAGTTGATATTTTTATTACACAAAAAAAGCTTATTTCTTAAAATATTTCATTAACGCGTCTCTCCACTTTTTTTGAGTGTCAATTATTGTTTAATTTAATATATAGGTATCATTTGTAACCCTGTTTTCTAATAATTTTAATAAAAAAATGTAAATGATAATGATGGTAATAAGTATAGCTTGAAATTTGTTGTTAAGTAAACATGTTGTGTATATTTATTTTTAAAGGTGGATAATGTATTGGTACTACTAGACAGTGTATACATTGGAGAGAAAAGTTGTGCTTATCAGTTGTGAGCATCTCTTTTATTGGGATTGGGAAATGTGAAAGGGAGGAAAAAATGAACATTGAGGAAAAGCTTTTGAACCCTTTTTCATTGCTATTCTCTGTTGCTATTTTACATGAAAGAAGACTGACTCTATATCTCTCTCTCTCTCTCTGTCTCTCTCTCTATGTCTGCCGATACATAAAATATTTAAAGAAGCCAAGAAAAACTCTGTTAAAAACAGGGTAAAAGCAGAATTGAAAAGCTAGCAATTGTGACAGAAATAGAGGGAATGAAGATGGTTTGTTGAAGATATGTAGTCAGTGAAGAGAGTCGATGAGAATATATCAATCCTTTCATGATCATGCATCCATGAATGCATTGTATGTATGTATGCATGTGTGTATGTTGTATATCTATAAAATAGAATAGATCTAGATGGTGATAGATAATGTGTATGCACTTTTTTGTCTGTCATGATGGTATAACGATAAAAATGGGATGGCACTTGACTATTTATTTGAAAATATAGGAAACCATTCCCTTCTTTTGCTGGAAACAATAATAATGTTGATGATGATTATGAAAGAAGAAGGAAGAAGAAAAAGCTGACAAAAAGAGTGGACTCTTGATAGTCAAGTTTTTGTGTAATGATATCATGTTATTATTATTATTATTATAGCGTATTGGTGGTAGAGGAAGCAAAGGTACTTATTTAGCGTTTACATTATATAATATTATTAGAAAGCCGAAAAAATAATACGTATGACAGGAGAGGGAGCTTTTGAATGGAGATAATAATAATATTATGTAGTTTTTTAGTATTAAATATTATTATTATTGTAAGGTTATAGCTTCTACACACTTACATGGAAAACTTTATGGAGGAGGAGGTGGTGGTGGGAGGGGAGGAGGAGCTGTTTACTGGTTAGAGGGAAAAAGGCTGCAATATTATGTGGTGGTGGTTGGCTGGGAAAGTAAAAATAAGAGAGATACATAAAGGACTAGATACATGGAACATAGGTACATGCATGCATGCTCCCTATAAATTTGTATAATATGAGTATATATTAGAGAAAGAGAGAGAAGGCGAAGGAGATGGAGTGAAATGATGGACTGAAGAGGTCCTAACAATGGAGAAAGTTTAGGCAATCCACAAAGGAAATAAGATGTAAGGAGACTTTTATGTCGGCAACAAATCACATCTTTCTCAGCAGCAAAATGGAAAATGGAATTATACAATTTGCCGCTTTTTATGCCACTATCAACTCATCCTTTTTTATATACCTACCTAGCAGCTCAATGCATGAATATATATATGCGTGCTACATACATCCACATTTATTATATGCTCCACAAAAAGAGCATCATTTCAAAGTATCATGTTCCTCCTATCATTTCCCTTTGCTTTTAAAAGGGGCACACAGCCAAAGTAGGAAACAAGACTTTCTCTCTCTCTCTCTCTCTCTCTCTCTTTTTCAAGCGGATCATCATGATTTTCTAGCAAGACAAAATGCAAACATTTTCTTGTGAACATAGAGAGTAGAGCAAGCTATGCGTGTGTGTAAAAAAGATTGGACTTGTTCTGAGTTAAGTTGGGGAGCAGCAGTAGCAGCATGAGCATGATATCACCAGCAAGACGAGTAGTATGTTAACTTGACTTCCTCTTTGATACGTATCATTGTCATTGTATACCTATCCTTCTACTCATTCATATCACCGTCATGATCATCCTCATCATCATCATCATCCCTCCTCTCCTCAAAACTTATTTTAAAGCTTATCCATATAAATGCCATCATATTATATTATATGCTCGTGTGTGTGTGTGTGTGTGTGTGAGAGAAAGCGAGAGAGGCTCTTTTTTGGCGTGATGTTATGTTCCTTTTTCCTCACATTTTTTCCTGCTCAATTCTCAACGACTTTCTCATAAATGTTCCATATCATGTTTTTATCTTGCATGCTTATATATGACAGTATATATATATGTAGCAACCATATTATTATACATAATACAGAAGTAGTAGTAGTAGTAGTTGTTGTTGTTGTCATTATTCTTTTATTCTTTCACAGAGTCAAATAAAACTCGCCGTTTTTTACACTTTTCCCTTTTTCAAATACTCTATTCCACTCTATACATTCCATGGCAATGAAAAAGGGACTCTGCTCTGGGGAGTTGCAATATTATTCCGAAAAATAAACAAAAAATTGTAAACCTGCTTGTATTAAAATTTAAATAAAAAATAAATAGTACAAATAGTGCTTTTTTATCCATCTGTATGTATACTTCATCATATGTAAATATATGCTTCATTCTGCCTTTTATTTTTGCTCCTTTTAAGTCTCATTTTATTTTATTCTTTTTTATTCATATTCATTTAGAAATTACTTTTTTTCATACTTTGGTCGTTTATACTTGGGTGAAGTCCCAAGGAAGTATCCTTTCAATCCACCGCTTATTGCTTTACAATGCCGAAAAACTATTTGTTTGGTTAAAAATTTCCCTTTTATTTTTCCCCAATCATCGCCACCATGGCTGTTGTATGGATTGTCATCATTTTCCTCTTTTGTATATATTGTAGCTGGATGCAAAGTTTGCGTTGCAAACATGACACGCAAACCACGTGACTGTTGATTTCACTTTTCTTCGAGCGCTCTTCTTTTTCATGCATTTGAGATGGTGGTGATCATCATCTTGTTCTTATGGTATGGTGGTGGCTGTATAAAAGTATACATAAGTCAAAATATATATACACAATAATAATAATAATATCATGATCATCTTCAGAATGGCATGGTAATATGAACTTGCCTGTTTGTCTAATAAAACTGAGGAGGCTGATCGGTTGGTATGATTGTGGGTGTGTATGTGAGGCTACATAAAGGGTAATAGGTGCATGGTCGTCTTCTCTCTGGATACATTTATGATATGATATTTTTATGGAGGAGCACAAGTGCCCTGGAATATGAAATTCGATGAGATCAATGGGTTGTCATTCCACCTCTATCTCTCACAAAAAGATCAAGAAAAAAGCACCGGGATTGCTGTAAGAGTGAAATGATCAGAAATTGAAAATGATTCTAGAGAGGACATGGTTTCATCTTCTCAAAAGGAGCAAGAGAGAGAGAGAGAGTCAGAAAAAGCAAACCTTTTATGATCGTCATCATCTTCCAACAAGATCCACGACGACGGAAAAATAATATCATCATCCCTTTTTCCTATTTTTTTCTTTTCCTAATATTTCCTACTACACCATTTCCCATTTTTTAAGACTTTTTCGTATGGGGCAATAATACTGCTCCTTTTTGGTTTGTCTACATTTTGGTATATAAGGAACAAGGACAAAGTCATCATTGCGTCTCTCTCTCTCTCTCTCTCTGATATATATTTTGTGGATACATGCATACCTGTTTCAGATGATCAAGCATAAAACCACACTCACACACAGATACTGTGGGATTGAGATTGGAACTGTGTGACGTAAGCAATTCGGGACTATAACCTCTGTGCTCACCTCACTTTTCTTTTAAATTAACTTCTCTGCTTAAATATTAAATACAGAGTTTGAGGGTACCACGCTACAAACCACCTGCCTCAGATCCCTTTTCAGTCTGTAGCACCATACACAAATCAAATAATACATAACTTGGGTTATCATTGAATTTGATACACGATGACTTCATACGGAAAACTTAAAGCCTAATCTGGAACCCCTCCCCCTGGGATAAGGGAGGGCATGTGTAGTGATTGTATTTTGAGTCTGCAGTTTCTTAAACGCTTTACCAAAATAGACAGCAAAAGTATTCAATTGCACATGGTAAAATATCGGATAATAGACATCTGCTCGCATTTCTACTTGAATGTCATGTAGAAACTGGAGCATTTAAATAGAGTTTAAAGTAATGTAAAATTTGGTAAAACCAATACCATTTGGAAGAGTAGAAAAAATTAAACAAACGGGACGCTTGAAAGCGTATTGTAAACAGATAATTGGAAGAATGAAGAGTGGGCTAAGGTAGCAATAAGTTCAATAACATGGATACTATTCACTAAATATCAGCTAGAAACGAAAACAATTTAACTGTGAGACGAAATCGCAAATGAAGAACTGCACTCTCAACTTCTCCTCTTTTATACTCTCGCTTCCCCACTTTAAAAATAAAAACAATGAATTTCTACAATCTCATTCAATCACCCATTGTCTTTTTTTCTTGGAATGAAAAGCGAAAAAAATTTAATAATTTAATAATAATTTTTAGACCAATTGTCGATTCCGAGAATAAAAATAAAATTAGTGGAAAAAACGAGACAATGGGTGATTGAATGAGATTGTAGAAATTCATTGTTTTTATTTTTAAAGTGGGGAAGCGAGAGTATAAAAGAGGAGA
>JAHZNC010007124.1:0-12381 GCA_027744095.1 Zhuqinia jingwanae | reverse complement strand
ATGACTGAGCTCACGCGCAAAGACTGACATCCCTTTTATAGGTTTTTATCAGATAAAAGCACTTACAATTTTACCACGCGTTCAATACACAAATTATTACCTTAGGTACTAGTAAAAACATAAAACACTACAATTTAGTAAAAACGTTTATCAAATGCACTTATTCCTATACTACATTAGCTTGCATCATGAATCTTCACTCCAACAAAGGTATTTGTGCAAGCTGAAGAAAATTACATCTAGGTAGGTATATTCCCTATACAAACTACAAGTCATTAAACATGAAGCATCACTGAATACTGAATCAATGATCAACATACCTTTTTTCTTTATCTTTTAAGACCAATTCCAAAAAAATACCTGCGTTGGAACCATATGCAATCGTAAGGGCAATTATGTATGTAGTTAAACTACATCTCCAGTTTTATCTTCATGGAATTCACTGATGCGTACCACGTTTTAAGCGTGTATTGTTTTGCTTACCGTTACAACAGTAGTAGTACTGGAACCGAAGTACTGTAAAGTAATTGTATATGAGTCGGTTGATTGTTGTATCATTATTGCATAAATTTCAATACTACACTATTAAGTAACATAACGAACAATTTTTTAAAATTTCATGCATGGGTGAATGAGATGTTTCTTTCCATTCCATGCGCAGATTAGAAAAATAATTTGTGCCTCTAATTATTAGTATTCTTATCTTGGTTATATTGTGAAATGAACGATCAGTCTAAAGGAGATGCATATATGAAACATAGGTATGTATGTACATATTGTGAATTGAATGCTTCTTATTGTTTGTTTCTTGCTTGCTTCTGATGAACTCTTTTCAACTTGTGTGTCCATCAGCGTATTAATATGAATTATTATGATGATGAGCGCAGCGCACACCTTTTTGGCACTTTTCGCACATAGGTAGACGAATTGTTTGTGCTCATACTCCCATACTCCCACATAAAATATGAATTTAAATCTAAATGTAATTTTTTACTGATCGCGGAAATAAAATAATGAAGATGAAAAGATCATTTTTTATAGCACGGCTGGAATTATTAAAATTCCTTGGGTTGCACCAAACCAACGTATCATCTTGAGCAAGTAAGGGGATTTGCAATTTGTTTAAAATTAGCAAAAAAAACAGGGGGATATCGAAAATAAAAACATTTTCCATGTATCAACCAAAAAATCTGTATATGCATGCATGTATTAATTGCATTGTTGAATTTGTATTGTAACACAGCTAATTGTAAAGGTATATAGGTATGTAAATATATTTTTATGGTTTTCCAGAGTAATGGATGCACTTCACAGTTTACAAGAGTTTAATGAAAATATACATCTTTACGATGTGTATTCCCACAGGCTCCAAAATTCGTTTAGCACATTAATAAATCTAAATATTTGTTTTAGCAATAAGTAGTTATTTTTGCACCCACCAGTTCACCAAGAGAGCTATTCGGAAACACACTAATCTAAAAAAAAATATATAGGAACATTATGTATAAACTTTACATATTTATTATAGGGAGTTTAGTAGTCCACTTTTTGACATTATCAGAAGCTTCATCAAGGAGGAGATTTGCACGGAAAGTGGACTGCAATAATAATGAAGTACTTACGGAATCCCAGAGCAGATATCTGGAAGAAATTCAAGTTCTTGCCAGGAAGGGTGGCATGCCGGATGACGATTGGAAAGCAATAACCGAGTATGACGAGGAAACTTGTTACGAATTTGATTGCTTGGAATCAGGTTCGATGCATGCATCTTAATTTTATATATAGTTTGAAAACGGGTTTAACGGATCTTAATTTTAAATAAATAGCGTGTTCCAAATTGTTCATTTTGAAAAAAAAATCTCTAATTATTGTTGCAGCACTGGAAATCGTGCAAAGCACAAATTTTACTGTAGACCCGTGTCAACCTAGGAAGTGGCTTGAGTTTGCATGTGCTAGACGCGTCAACGGACCGGATAATATTAATCAATTGGAAAGGCTAATTAAATTAGTGGAAAAACAAACATTAGGTCTGATGCTAAAATACAAAGTGCATGTTGATTGTTAGTTATCTCGTCTCACGCAATACATTTAAAAATTATCGATTTTTAAAGCTATTGTAAATGTTTTATGTAGCTTTATTGGAGGACGAAACTGGAACTCATGATGATGACTTTCTTTTTAAGGAAGCCCAGACTTATTTCCATCAATGCAAATATAAAGGTACATTAATCCTAATAATCCTAAAAAAAATTTCTTTGATCTATCACGCCGGTAATGTCGAAACTTATGAAATATATCTTTTGGAGTAGCACAAGCTGATGAAGCAGATGTCACCGATATTTCGAAACACGCAGAAAATTATGGAAACTGGCCAATTTTAACCAATAAAGATCCAGGCGAAATGTTCAACTGGCTAGATATGCTAGCCGATCTTAACAGAATTGAAAGGCCTGGGTATGTTCCCTTTTTCTTTCAGGTTGAAGTACCAGAATTTTTCAAGAAGCTAGGTCCAGTTGAGGTATGTTGTGTAATGCCATAACGTTCTTCTTTTCAATACAAAATTAATAAAAATTATTTTCCGTTAAGTTATTATTTTGTAAATTGCAGTTAAATATAGGTCGCTCAATTTTTCATGTAACGACCAAAGATCTGATAAGCATGCTAACCCACATACAAAAGAAACTGGGAAGAAAGAAGCCTGTAAGAGTTGATCAAATCGTACCAATGTTAACCCTTATGAACAATATTTCCAGTGCTACAGTTTTTCACGAGGAAGGGCGACTAGTGAAGCTTGGAGACTTCCAAAAGTTGACTGATTTGCATTTCGCGGAAAACAATATGGAGTTTCCCGTCGATTGGCTGAGTTTCTTCAAACGAGTATTTGAAGGAGCTGACTCAATTGACGTGACGCCCGATCTTGAGGTCAAAATTTACTTTAAAAAAGCAATGAGTGTATTGTCTGCAGTTTACGATGCGTTGAATAGCAAGGAAAAGAAAGAGAGATGGGCAGTTTCCAATCTTATGAATTTCCAGTTGGTCTCAATGCTACTTCAGGAGGCGACAACTTTTTTGGATGACAAAAACAGCTTCAGATGTGTTGAAATTACAGGGTATTAAAATAATAGAAAAAACTGTAAACATAGTACATTTTGTACACATAAACTATTACATTTGTTACAGGGACCGAACAGATCAATGCTTGAAAACAGTTGAGGAAGTTTTTGGTTATTCATTGGGAGCCACTTACATCAAAACGTATTATGATGACAATGTAACCCCAATGGTCCGTTATTCATTGTGTATCATTCATTTTTATCATTCATGATTGTTTACATTTTGATGTATGATTTTTTCAAATTTTAATTACATTTTTGTGATTGTGGGATAATCAGATTGAAAAACTAGTGAAAAGTGTGAAACAGGCGTATATTGATATCATTGGTAAAACCAGTTGGATGGAAAAGGATACCCAGGACTTTCTCAAAGAAAAAATTAGGAGCATTAAAACGTTCATTGCGTATCCAGATTGGATAAAGGACCATGACAAGTTGGCAGAATTTTTCGACAGGGTAACTTGAGATGCATTTTTGTATGACAAAATAAATGTTGAATATTTTTTATAATTCTACAAAAACTTTTTAAAAAATTTAGTTGGATTTGTCCACTAATAAAAGTAGTTCTTACCCGATGAACTATCTCAATCTAACCATGTGGAAAATAGAAAAGAAACGGTCGTGGAGTTACAAGTATCATAACCTCAGTACATGGAAAGGATTTCCATTGTAAGTGAATTAAAATTTAGGGATAAATAAATGGACTGCTGTTTAAACAAACATATTACATACCTAATATATATTCATTTAAATTGATAGGTATGACGTGAACTGGAATCATTATCCAGCTACCGTTCAGGCTCAATACCATAAAGCTATTAATGAAGCACGTAAGTTTCTATTTTTATTTAAAATAATTGAAAGCAGTGCACAAAAACAAATCCAAAAATATGGTAAGGGGGCACTTTTTTTAAAGGTATTGAAGCTGGAGTCATTCAAAAACCCATTTTCGGAGTTCAAAGGCCAGGGTAAATATTATACACACATTTTGCATGTTTACTACACATATATTTCAGTTCGTACCACTGCCATATTGTTATCTTTCTTTGTTAATCTAAATTTGGTCTCGTTACATTTTCAATGTAGATTCATGAATTACGGAGGACTTGCAATGATTGTTGGCCACGAATATGCACACATGTTTGATATTATTGGTAAGCTATTTTTATTACCAATTAGACTGAACAGATTGATTGCAATTGACACATTATTATTTTGCTAGTACTAAAATAAAACCTTTTTTTTCTCCCTAATAAACTAGGACGAATGTTCAACAAAGATGGGGAAAGTGAAAAGGAATATTGGGACGATAAAAGTTTGGCAAAGTACTACGAATGGGTACAGCAGGTCGCCGATCAGTATGGAAGTGAGCCATACCCTCTTTCAGAAACTTCTGCCGAGACAATTGACCCTTGGAAATCTATTAACGAAGATATTGCTGACATACTTGCTGTCTACATCAGTTATCATGCATATGAAATGCACTTGAAGGAAATGGAGATGAAGGGGGAAAAGGAGAAAGTACTTCCTGGACTCAAAAAGTTTACACCTCAGCAACTTTTTTACATGAAATATGCCAATGTAACAACAACACAGCTTGATCAAAATATATAACAAGTTAAAATTATGCGGAAATATGTAATATATTCACTTGTGTAAAAATTACTACCATTTTTTCAGATGTGGTGTGATAACAAAGACATTCAAGACAAATACAATGATATGCTTGGAGATCACAGCGCAGGGAATACAAGGGCTAGTCTTCCGCTAAAATATTCAAAACAATTTGCAAAAGCCTTTAGTTGTAAGCTTCCAAGTGAAGATGATGACGATGCGAGTTGACACAGTGTTACAAATTAGCTCTTGGGTTGAGCTAAATTTTGTACTACTTGTCCACACGTGATATATTTGATCGTAAATTAATTATTATTTTCTTAACAAATCCTAGTCCAACATATAATTTACTTGTACTTGTTATTGTAATATGTGTTCATATTCACATTTTTGGGCAGCCACGTGTGAAGTTTATATAAAATCTACTCCAGTGATAGACAAAGAAGCGTTCAATAAACAACAACGTTTCGACCATGTTATATCCTTGTTCTTGCACAAGTGTTAACCTTTTTTCTTCAGTTTGATTTTATTCTTAATAATAAGCTGTACATACAAATGTGTAAATATAACTTGGCAAAACGTGGTGATGATACGTTGTATGCTGATGCTAAATAAACACAGTGCTCTAAAATTATGAACCAAGGTGAATGATTGTTAGAGTCATTACAGATCTGACGATTAATATATTTATTAATAACAACATGTATTGCTCATGCTCAGGTATAGGTAAGTATTTTTTACATGGGTAGCAGACTCTTTTTTAATTGTGAAATGTGTACTGCATACCTGCGTACCCGTTTAATCATTGCTGTTATATCTCTGATGCTAACCTTGTATTATTCACGTTGCATTCGCATGCACCCACTAAAAATTTATAATACTTTTTTCGACCCTTTCATTATGGCATTGCATTTTAATCGTATTGTGTAGGTATGGAAAAATAAGATGCACGATAAGGACCAATTCAATGTCATCCACATTCCTAATAAAAATGTTTGGAATATGAAGCTAAATTTGTCACTATGACGCAAACTAGTTAACGAATCCCAAGGACGAGCAATATAATCATGATTGCAAAGTTAGATAATTTGATCGACATCGACCCCATTTTACTATCTACTACTACGAGTGTGTCTTGCGGTCAGAGTTCTTGGATTGCTTGGATAGCAACAAAAATGTTTCAATCCCTAGATCATACAAAGAAGATATAATATTATTATATGGATCCTAAACTCCAAAGCCGTCTCCCGTTTCATCTAGGTGTGCAAACAATCCAACCCGCGTCCCGAAAGTAACATAAAAATTGATTTAATGTCCAGTGGGAAAACAAATGGATTAAATAAAATTTATATCGTTTTCAGAAGAAAATATTGACTATATCACAAGTTATTGTGATCTTTATTATCACATTTGGCAATTGTCTTAAATATACCATGCGGCTTTTAATGTAATAACAGAAAACAATTTATGAGCCATTAAAATACTTAATAGTTCGGGTTTGCTCCCTTAATTGGAAGAGGGTGACATTCTGTATTAAATACCTGAGAGAAATTTAAAGAAAGAACATTTTTTAGACAAACAATAATAATTTTTTCCCGAAAATATTATAACAATCGTAATTATTATTAAATAATTTACCCATTGGTCCAAACTGATCAAGTCAGGTGTACTGAACAACAAGTAAAGGTACTTGAGTGTTTCAGCCGGGAAGAATGTTTGCATTACGTCATCTTGAACTGGGTTGGTAGCGTTGACATTCCTAGAATTAAAATTAGCCAAATGTTATTGCTAGTAAACTTGCGTCAAGGTGACAATAACATAAATGTTAAATACACTTTGTTTTCATGTAACATACCTAATGCCTGAATAACCGCGGCCAGGACCAGCCTTTGAGTAGCGTTGAATGGCTTGAGCAGCTGCCCAACCCCAGTCACGGTATTTTTTGTCTCCAGTGATACGGAAAAGGACGAGGTAGGATTCGACCACCTCTGGTCGGAGAATGTATGCCAAGTCAGAGTCAAATTGACCAACAGCTTCAACTTCGTCATTAAATCGGAAAACTTCTGGACCTGTAGCAATTCAAAATGAATTTAATAAACATTAGTAATCTTAGATATATTTCATACAATGAGAAATTCAATGGCTACTAAATATTTAGTCGTACCGATTCCAGTTGTACTCCTGATGTAAGATTCATGGCACGTGTTTGTAAAGTTTTGTCCAATCTCTGCATCTCTGGCAGCATTCTTGTTATTGGGTTCAACGTGAGCTCCAAGAGCAAACATGCCACCTAAAATGTTTATGAAGCGTTAAATTTACGTATTTCCATATTCGTCATTGTCATTGAATGTCACAGTTTCGCAAGCAAGCATGAATAAAAAATATTAATTTTATACCGGCGAAACAGGCAAGATGCCCAACAACGTCTTCTGCTACGTCGTTTCTGCTCTCAGCAATGTATAGCAAGTGGCTGGGCTTGGAAATCTTAACAAGACTGTTGTTGACGAAACCGTCCATTGCGTCATCATACAATTGACGAGCTTCTCGGTCTTGAAGTTGGATACTTGCCTTCAACAAATATTCGTAGTAACTGTCAGCCAAAGCACCAATTGAAACGTGATCTGTTGAGAGTGTCAGAAGATAAAGAAATTAAATATGCAGCATTGATTTTAAGAACAAAGTATTAAATTTTTGGTTGACATGTCACGTGTACTTACTTCTTGTGAAATGTCCGGAGTGAACATCAATAAAGTTCCAGTACAAGCCTTTTGGCTTTTCAATTTCCTTCATCAGTTTACGGATATTGAGCGCGATATCTCTGAATCTCAAATCTCCGGATACGTCGGAAAGATACATGAATTCTAAGTGGAGTGTTCCAAATTCAGCGAGAACAGCCTCGTTTCCAGATGTGGCTTGCTATAATACAAATGGCAGGAAACATTTCATGAAAACATCTATTTTCACTTTTTTTTAATGCAAATTGGGATGAATTATTTGTCAGATTTTAAATACTTACTCCAGTTTTAATATTTATGTAACTGTATGGCAGACCAGATTCAGTTTCAAAAGCAGGTAGAAGAAGAGTGGCAATTTCCAAACACTTGTCAATATACATGCGGTCCTGAGTAACGGCAGCGTCCTAAACATTGAAAAATAAATGAAATAATAAATATGGTTTTTTCTCCACTTTCATAGCCAAAATTATTGACTTGATTATTTGTCCTTTCTATCAGAAAATTTTCATCATTAAACTTACAATTCCAATAAAAGTAAGATTTGCTGAAAAGTCCCTTGCTTTTTGATACTCGGTCATCATTTCCATAATGTACAGTGTGTCAAGAGAGTCAATAATGGTGGCACCAATCTCAGCATTGCCAAAGATTCCTCCGTTTTGTCCAGACTGACTGATTGGTTTAAGCTCGTTTTGTCCCCATGCCCATGTCTCGTAGTCATCCCAAGCATCTTTCATCATCTTCAAAATACAAAGAATTTTCATGATTTTCATTCTTAATGTTCATGACATGCCCATTTTAGTACTTAGGTATATAAAGAATATGCCACATTTGTACAATTACAATACGTGACCGTGCGATAAACACTGTGTCTATAAACTTTCATTATTACTTTTTGGGGCAAAGTGACAATGGATTCAATAGGTATACATGTAATTCAGCTCACCTGCTTGATGAAATCTCTTCTTTGACGAATTTCTGGATCGGGATCTTCCCCACCTTGTGTGAGCACAGGCTTGCTGGGCGCCTTACCAGCAAGTGGTGTTCCCCTCACATTGCTGAAGACCACACATGTGGCCACCAAAACTATCACAACGATTTTCATTGTCAGGAGACAATAGAGGATGCGTCGATTACGTGAGATCCCAGTCGGTCGTACCGGTCGCCCAGTCTCTTGAACAGATAGTCAATCTCTCTAGCTGTTCATAACGGTCAATGTAACAAGAAAAAAGGAGTATGCTGTCAATTGACAAATGATCAAAAAACTCTTTCGAGCTATCCTTACCAACATCCAAATTCTTTATCGCACTATACTTCATGGTTGTACTGATTTATACAGATTATTACGACTAGATTTTTGAAAAAATTGACTTTTTCACACTTTCACACTCATTTACTTGCTATCAATTTAAAACGGCTTAACTGTGTGACCACTAAAACATATTTTGCTCCTAAACGGCATTGTTGCTTCTAGTATACCGCTGCCGTTGTTTGTCATCGTCTTTCAGCAGCAAACTGAAATATCATCCCATGAATCACGTTACATACTACTGCTGCTGCTGTTATTGACTTGCTGGCTAGTCATATTTCTAAGTTGCATGCTTCTTCGCATAGAATTTGATATAAAACTTTGCTTCAAGTCAACTCAACCATACAGTTTTATGTCTACAATTTCCATATAATACACAAGTGTTTTTACTTGGAATATGGATTAAGTTACGATAATTGCCAGTAAGTTGCAACAATCACGTATGAATAACATTTCTTTATGCTTTATGCAAAGCCAAAGAGAACATCAAACAAACAAACAAAAAAATGAAATTTTGTGTTAAAAACTATCCAATGCAATGCTATAGTGTTATCAAGTGTCAGACAGAACACAGTCAAGAGTAAAATACGCCATACACCACAACACTCTGTTCAAACTCAAACCCCTTTGCTTTCACGTTGAAGGATCATATTATAGAGCTCACGATTTCACAATAACACGTAAGATAAATATATACATACCTACGGGAAGTTTTATGCACTTGATGCTCAAACATGCAGCAAGACAGCGCAGCGCAATGAAAAATAAGAAATCTTATTTTGTAGGCACCATGTACACATATTAGCAATCAGAGCTGCACTTCAGTGTGCATTAAATTAAATGAATTTATTGAATTAAATCAAATTATCTTAATTTGTTTAACTCGTGTTTTTTTATGTATGATAAACGATTTGAACCAATATGCATCTTAATTTCAACTCAGAAGGAGGGGGCAATTTTCCTTTGTGAGGAATTGCGTAAATGTAATGTATGTCATATATATGTGTACGTGCTTTTATTAAAACAAGTGGAGATATAATAATAATTAATTAGATACTCGGGAGTGGGAAGTGATAAGTGAGTGGGAATGTCTTGGTACAAGTCACAAATGCAGAAAACTCAATCACATCACACAACTCACAATCAAACCACATTCGTCAAACAACAAAAACTATTAGTTTCTAAAAAACTATTTGGCCACTTCCAACCAAAGCTGTCTTCCTCTTCACATGGTCGAAAATTTTTATTTTAAAAGTAATCTATATTTCTGCTTCAGTTATTCCATCACAGCCACAAGGAACTTTTTTCCCATTCTTGTTGAGCATCATTAGTATCATTATTACTCAGCCATATAGCAGCTTATTAAGAGCATTAAGTACCATTAAGAATTACAACAAGAAATGATCATTTTTTATTAGTTTCCTGCGTCCAAGCAATGCTCATAAGTGTAAAAATAAAACTGTAAAAACGGCTGTAAATACGTAGCTGTGATTTTGATTCAACTTTCTGAACATGACTTTCTTGACTGAATATGTTGACATATACCTTGCTAAAAAAAAGGTATGTATGGAAAAAGTTTATCGGAAGGTCAAGAAATGTATTTTAAAAATTTCTACAAGTACGAAAAGTCAATGATATGGAATTTTGAATTTCGAAAAGCACAAATGCGCGTTAATTTGATGCAGAAAGTTTGTACTCAGGGGTAATTTCACACGTAAAACACAACGCCAATTAACCTCCATCCTCAGAGGATTGGCGCGCGAATAGTTTTTCCAACTGTTCACAAAAGTTGGTTATGTACAACTCAAGCACACGAAAAAAGCCAGGATTAGATGTCCTATCACTTAAAAAAATCATGCAAGTATCAATAGAACAAATTAGATACAACAAGTTTTTTTGTACATAATCTGCGATACTTACAATTAGTAGCATTGCAATTGTATAAAATATCATAACATAACGATTAACTACCCTAATAAATATTTGAATCTGTCAAAGGTTTAAATGCAGAAAGACTTATCATGACTATATATATTTGAATCATGTCACAAACAAACGGAAAATTGGTCAGTCTCATAATTTTAAACAATACATTTTTAAACAATAAAGCACAGTCCATGTAGATATATAGAGACAAACCGACAAACATGGGTAATGCATTAATTCTTTCAAAGCATATAATATGTTGTCGGCGTTAATAAATGCTCGCAAATTTTATTGCGTTAAAAAAGTAGGTGCTTACTACATACATAATATATCAGAAATACATATAATATCAAGTGTTGATACTTGTGTACTTGTTCAAGTTCTGACGTTCTGACAAGCTACTTATTAGTTAAATTGCAATTTGCATGATGATGATTTTTATGTAAGCACAATATCACACACTACATTTTTTAATCTATTCATGACATTCAGTCAGGAATTGTTGTGTGTGGTGGTGCTATGATGAAAATGAAACCACTTATTTTTATGAATGACACACACAGTCAACAACAGTAGTAGAGTATAGTTTACTTGTCATGTTTTTTGATTCATTATTCACCTACACATATATATATATGTATCCATAAATAAATATACTAACATTTTTTGTAAAGAACTTGGAATAAGCGTAAAGTCAAGTTGAGTGAATATAAATATTCGTCATTTGATTTCGCTGCTGTTGGTGTAGTTTAAAAAAATACATGCCATTTAACATAACAACAGTTTGTCTTTTGCTTTTATAATGTTACTAATTTGCGTATCAAATTAAAAGAAACCGAGAAGAACCGCATTATTAAGACCTACCACTAAAGATAAACATGAAAATATAAGCACAAAAAACAAAGCACACACATAAATAAACCATGGGAGTCCTCTTCATGTTCTTCATTACTAATATGTACACAAGTTGGTGAACATGATATTCTCACTTTGCCAGAAGTAGCAGCAGCAACAGCTCACAAAAAAACATGTTAAAAAAGCCTTTTTGAAAGCATCCCAAAAGGGAAAATGTCAGGGAGCACAGTAGTAAATCACGGCCGTGTTTTACAGCAATTCATTCGTAAATCATTTCAGTGTTTTGAATTTTAAGCAGTGATATATATTTTTTTGTTTACTGTAGACGTTTTCAGCGAAATGGATTTAAAAACTCCAAATTCTGCTGAAGTGTTGATCTTCTTGTTATCTTATGCTACGTATTTGATAGGTCGTACGTGTGGTGTACGGGTGTACGATATTAGCCAAGCAGACAAAAAGATGCTGAGCAAAGCAGAATTACGAAGTCCTAAATGGCTTAACGAGTTGACACATGACATGTATCAACCTTAAATGACATGAGATGGATAGTTTAAAAGATTTTTTTACACAAAATTTCTAATTTGCTCTCTTACTTTATTTGGACTTGCAATAATTCGTTGGCTAAAATATTGAAATACTTACTTGTCTGTAATTTTGTTTTACTGAAGTATGAATACAAGTTAGAAACTGACAGCGCTATTATATAAATATGCACTTGCCTACCAAAATATAATATAAGTACACAGTAATATATTACACATTACATCTATTGTAAGTAATAACTATACCCAAAACACAAGACACAAAAATGAGTATTTCTAAAAATGAAATT
>JAHZNC010007123.1:0-26425 GCA_027744095.1 Zhuqinia jingwanae | reverse complement strand
AAATAAGATATATTTCGTAGTGTAGTTTATTCAGTTGTCAGTATTTTTATAATTAAGCAACGTGGTTTAGCAGGTGCAGATCCAGATCATCCCCAAAAAGCACAGCAGCCGACAACATATAGAGCAAAATCAATTGAACTATTGAACGAGGTATGTTGTTTGTTTATTTATATATTTTAACATTATACAAAGAGACTTTGCGTTTTAAAACTTGTTTAAAACTTTCGAGAAAGCTGGTCTTGTGATTGTAAAGCTCAACGTTGCATAATAATGTGCTTGATTTTGATTAACCTGTTCTGTTTGCGATAAAGATGAGCTTCACTTTTTCATGAGATCATCATCATTTAATTATCATAACAAATTGACTTTTTCAATAACATTAGCAGATTATTCTCATTCAAAAATGCCTATGCTGTTTTATGTGTTGTGTGTGTATGACTCAATTTTAGTACAATACAGGGAGGAACATACAACAGGATGACTCTTTTTACCTGGCTAATGATTATTCATAACAACGATACATTTATTTACACAGTATGTCAGTTTCATAGTCTCATAACACAACAGACACAAGTGTGCTGACTTGCAGTATTTGCTAAAAAGTTGTAAAAAGTTAAGGTATAAAGGATATTTATGAAAATAGAAAAGCAATAAGCTTGATTGAGTAATATAGGAAGATACAAAACAATAGTGCATTTATTTTTTACGATGCACTTATGCTGTTGGGACTTATGTTTATTTGTATTTAATTTATTTCAGAGTTCATCGTTTCAAAATGGAAAAATAAAATGACATTCTAGGCTAAGGACGGAGGTAAATTGCTTTACTCGTTTGAAAATATTTCCACTTACATGGTTTCATAAGAAAATTTGCTCTCTTTAATCCGTACAGACAATCACCTTGATTTATTTGAAGACTTCCACGCTGGGTTCGCCGTATTGTCTATTTCGTATCCGCAGTGTTTTTTTAAAGAAACTGACCACAGATAGACAGAAAAATAAAGTTGTTGTCAACGTACCTTTTTGTGTGTAAATCTGTACCTGAACTTGCATAATATTGCGGATTTTGGTTCAGTGGTTCAGTGACTTCAAGAGACAGCTAGTAAGTAAGAGACTTCTTATATGACGTGATTGAAACGAGTAACATCACATTAATGATGTATCATTATTACGCTTCAAAATTAAGACGAGAGATATGAGGATATAACAATCCTTGTAGTGTTCAATAAGTTAATTTATTTAGTAATAGGCAATAGTTAGTTTTATTAGGCATTTGAGGACATTTCAACAATGGTGTTCGAAAGTATTGTTGTCGACTTACTAAATCGCCTTTTAGGCGACTATTTTGAAAATTTGGATACGTCCCAGCTAAAATTGGGGATATGGGGAGGTACGTACGCGCATATTTTTTATTCCTGCTCTGTTTCTCTGTTTTAGGAGTATTAGGACTATTAGGAGTGATTAAAAAGTTTTGCTAATCCACTGTATCATAAATTTTAATATTAGGCGATGTGGTCCTCCGAAATCTTGTCTTGAGAAATTCGGCATTAGATGATATAGATGTGCCTTTTAAAATAGTTGTTGGGAAGCTGGGTAAGCTCATATAATTTGCAATTTCTAGGATTCGATGTCTGTAAGATTATTGAATTGTGAGAAAACTATGTGTATGCTACAGGTTCGTTGACAATGAAAATCCCCTGGCAAAGTCTGTACACTGCACCTGTTGAATTGAAATTAAAGGATCTTCTGCTTTTAGTCGCCCCATCATATGCTGTGAAATATGATGCAATTGCAGAAGAAAAGGCAGCTGAATATGCCAAAAAGAAGGAAATTGAGCGTATAGATGAAATAAGAAGGAAGGAACAGGCCAAGAAATCGGGTAAATAGTGCATATGTGTATAATATTCATATATTATGCAGTTATTCTTTTTAGTTAGCTTAGCTCACTTCACTTGTTCACTTTCTTTAATTGTAGGGGATAACAAACCGGCGGCAGATGATACGTTCACTGAGAAATTAATAACTCAGATTATCAAAAATGTTCAAATCCAGATTGAAACGATTCATATACGGTATGAGGATGACGTGACGAAACTGTATAGTCCATTTAGCTTTGGAGTCACTTTGCGAAGCCTGCATGTTCAAACAACTGATAGCAATTGGGTCCCCACGGTCTTGACTGATACTGCACTTACATTCAACAAAGTATGAGCGTCTATATAATGCCAACAAGTTACCAACAACCAACCAAAATTAGTGTTTGTGTTTTTGTGTAATTTTTACTAAAATGTACGATTTTATTTGTCAGTTGGCAAGACTGGAGGGGTTGTCAGCTTACTGGAATTCCAAAAGTGAACTAGTCCAGTCTGGAGAAAAAAATCCCGTGGAAATGTTAGAAGTGCTCCGGAATTTTGTTTTGTCTGAAGACGGAAAATTAACTCATGGTAAATACGTTTACTTTTTATTTGACATTATGATCAAGTAAGATAGAGTGAGTTTCAAACGTTTTCATTCATTTGTTTCACAACTTCAGTACTTGGACCTATAAACTCAACCTCGAAGCTGACGCTGACTCCAAGTCCTGATAGGGGAGCTCAACCGTACTCAAAACCAAAGTTTTGGATCGATTTGCTTATGGAAGAATTGGCTTTAGGTAAACCACCAAGATACAATATATTGAGTTGTCAGTATGCAGTGATTATGATTATGATAAAAATGAAAGTTATACAGTGATTTAAACCATGGATTTTGTTTCCAGCTATGACCAATTTGCAGTTTCTAGACTTGATTGAGTTAGCGGAAGGAATCGACTTTATGTTCCGGGCGCAGATATATAGAAAATATCGTCCTCCTGTCAAGGAACATCAGGGCCACTACAAGCAATGGTAAGTGTTTGAAGAAAAATGTTCAAATAAGGAATATATATTTTTTAAATGGCACACGGCACACGTTATGCATGAATGTTCGTTCCATTCTTCCATTATACATTTCTGTTATCGTAGGTGGAAATATGCTTATCAATGCATTGTTGAAGAAGATATAAGAAGAAGACGTAACAATTGGGATTGGAATCATATGCTGCGACATCGGAATCTGTGTAAAACATACGCTAATGTAAGTAATTTGGTAAACAAATGTTTCGGGACGATGGAGTTGAATTAATTAAAGTTAATGTTATTGATTGATTCTTCAGGTTTATTATCAGAAACTTACGCAACCAAAGCTCAAGCCAGAAGTCGTGAGTTCCCTAAATCGTTGTGAAAAGGAGTTGGATATTTTTAACATAACTTTAGTACGCAAACAAGTTGAAATGAGGATAGATAAAGAAGGAAAACGTAAGGACGCAGAGGATCGCAAAGCTGCTACGAATACAGGTGGCGGTTGGTTTGGCGGCTGGGGAACTTGGCTTTCTGGCAACCCAGCACCACAAGCATCCAATGATCTAACAATGAATGAGATCCTAGAAAAAGTGGAAGAAGCTCTGACTACTGATGAAAAGTCGAAATTGTATTCGGCCATCGACTATACAGAAAATGCTCTTCCTTTAGACTATCCGGAGACTTATGAAGAATACTATTTGAGCTTCAAACTGCTCAAGCTTTCTACAACTATCACAGAGTTTAAAAGTCGGGAACCCGGGGGCAAAAAAATTTTGGAGCTGCAAATCGACGACGTGACTACAGAGTAAATATAGATTATCATGCAATAATTACCACTAAAAATATTGCCTCAATTGTTTTCAATCAGTAATTGTACTACTTTTTATCAGAATTACGACAAGACCTGTCAAAAATGGAATGAAGGTTACTCTTTCCTTGGCTGCTTTGACAGCAGTCGGATTTCAAGTGGGCCATAACAAACCTCCACCTGCAATTGTAACATCTAAACTGAGTGACGGAGAAACAAACTTGATCAATGTTATTTACGAAAGTAATCCGCTCTATTCGAGTGTTGATCAAAAGATCCATGTTCGCGGACGTCCCATTGAGGTCGTTTATGATAGCAAAACTGTGTCTAAACTTATGAATTGTTTCACGGTTCCACAAGATGCGAAATTAGTCAAGTAAGAAATTTTTTATTTAATTTGTAAACTCAACTGTGGAAATGAATCATTTTTATGGCTTTCGTAAATATCTTTATAGATTACAGGAAGCTGCCGCTTCCACCGTCAACGAGTGGAGAGAACAATCTGCAGCAGGTTTGCAATACATGCTTGACACACGAGGTGAAGTGGAGGTGGATGTTCATCTATTAGCTCCGTACTTGTTAATACCACAAGACGGAATTCTAACGCCGTAAGCTGCACTTTAAAATTGAAATTACTAGAAACTGGAATTGCTAAATAGCAAATAATTTTGGTTGCATAAATGATTTTTTTACAGCGTTGCAAACGTTCTAGTAGCACACTTGGGTGAAATAATTATAAAAAGTAAACCAAGAGAGAAGCATTGGAACAAAGAAAAGATAAGCAGCTTCAAGCGAGGTTTTGAAACAGAAGAACAGTATTTGAAAGCGATGATGAACTTGGCTTATGACTGTTTCAATATTGAGCTAACTGATTTCCAAGTAAATACGTGTCCATATTTTGTAGCTGACTATTGATTTTGTTTTGTTATAAGATATTATTTACGGTTTTGAATAATTTGTAGGTACTTATTGCGCTAAACAACGAAGACTACTATGCTACTCTTAATAAAGTTGAACCTGCGGAAGGAAAGACGCTGCCGAAATCTTTGATTTACGCCAAATCATTTGTTGTAACTCTAGAACAGTCGATGCTGCCTGATGATCCAAGGTTTCCTCGACTCCAATTGCACGCTAATTTACCGCTGCTTAATTTTGATATTACTGAATATAGGCTGTTAGAATTGTTAAGGCTACTTGTTACCCTACCACTTCCTCAAGGAGAGGAGCTGGTGGTTACTACCAGTGGACTTCAGACTGTAAGCTGATACCAATTAAGTCTTTTATTTCAACGTTGATACTACTGATATAATATAATCTATTTATAATATAACTGTTCATGTGGACAGATTTCTGAAAATCCTAACATTGCGGAGTCGTATGCCGTTTCCAAGCTTGCGTACGGAGATGCTACATTGGAAAAAAGAGATAAAAAAGTTGTAGAATTTATCGAGATGATGATTAAATTCTCCGTAAATGGTACCTACAAATACACTATACACTAGAAAGAAACCATTTTTTTGCGTGCTTGTACAAAATTTTTAAAAACGAATGCATGTTTTTTTAGCTGTAAGAATACGACTAACTCGCAAGTACCGCGAAGATGAAGTGCCTTTGATTGATTTCGAAATGAATCATCTTCAGTTCCGACTACAAAGTAAATCCTTCAGCACAGCAATTGACGTTGGAGTTGGTGGGTTGACCGTGTGTGCCTTACAGAACACTATACCCCACCAAGAAGGACCTTTATACCTCTTGAAGACGCCGATGTCTGAAGGGAGCGATAAATATTTGTTGAAAATGCACATGTTTTCGGTAAATTTTGTTCCGCTTGTTTTTTAGTATCCTATTTAAAGGTTTCGTCAAAAGCTATAACTGTTCTTATGTATGTAGATACTGCCAAATTGTCCACCTCAATTTGCCGGAAAGGTGAAGCAGTCCATAAAAGCTGACATTTCCTCGTTGGATGTAATACTTCATCACGAGGCCATCGCATCAGTTATGAATTTAATGGAAAGGGTTACCAAATCAATGGACAATGCTAAAAGCGATGATCCTAATCTAGGCGACGCAATTTCTCTGAGGTCTTCCTCGTCAACTGAAAGTAACCGTAGGAAAGGCAGAACATCAAGTACACAGAGTAAACGACACATTTTCATAAATACCTAAATGTATATTATGCATGTTGACTGTTACAGTTTGAAATTAATGCCTTTATAAATTATGTTTTTAGTTTCAAAACTGGAAGCAAGAAGACGAGCAGTTGCCAAAAAACATAATGATCCGAAGGATATTTTGCTTCAGATTGATGCAAAAATGGAGTCTCTTACAGTTCAAATGTCATACGAAAAGAAAAACTTGATAAAAGCCGTTTTAAGCTCAATGGATTTCTCAATGATTCAGAAAACTGGAAAGATGTCCATAATGCTAGAGTTGACTAATCTGCATGTTAGGAATCTGGATCCACACAGTTTGTACAAAGATGTACGAATAATAGCATCAAACTTTATACTTCACGAAAATGTTAATAGCGCAAGCGAGTTAGTTGAGTTTGTATTTATATTTCTGATTTTCAGATAATAACCGTCAATGAAGACCGAGTAGTATATATCAAAGTTATGATGTTTGATGAGGGCAGCAAAGGCCAAAATTTTTATGACATGGAAAAGCATGATATGTCAGTTCGCATTGAAACTGGAAGTCCAAAAATAGTGTACATCAGCCCATTTGTGGATGAGGTTTTGGTAAGCCAAAGTCAACAACATTGGTTCTAGTTTCATTTTTATCTCTTCCAAAACATTCTGGATTATTTTATTTTCCTAATTATATAGGATTTCCTCACGAAATTCGGAACGTCCCGTGAAGCAATGTACGAAGCTTCCGCGGCAGCTGCTGCAGCTGCAAAGGAAAATGTTGAGCAAGCGGTGTCAGCGTCAAGTCGAATTTTATTGGATATTTCCTTAAAAGCACCACTGGTTATTATTCCAAGAAATGAGCATACGCCACATGCAATGCTCGCTGATTTAGGACATCTCACGTTGAAAAATCAGTTTGCAAAGAAAAGGATTGACGAATCAGAGACATTCATTATCATAGACAGAATGGAAATAAACTTGATGAACATCAAAGTTTCTCGGTAATTAAAGTTTTACTTTTAGAGTTTACAGTATGTCAATTAACATGAATGAAATAATATTTGTACCTTCTTGCCTTCGCAGTGTATTCTTTGACAAAATTCATCAACATTTGAAATCGGAAGTTCTTATGCTCGAACCTGTCAACTGTAAGGTGTGGATCGATAGAAATATGAGTTCTGATTGGTACCATAAGATACCTGCAATTGCTGTGAAAGGAACGATTCGAGCAGCTACGGTAAGTGCATGCCCCCCCCCCCGTCCAATCCAATCATATTTAAGTCGTATCTGATAAAAAATAAATTATTTTGCTGATTTGGTATATTGTGTTTAGATGAGGATGAGTAACGAAGATTACGATTTGATGTTGGGTTGTATATTGGAAAACATTGCTGCACCTGGTCCAACCGCTAATCAATCAGCAGGAAAGGGTGCTCCTCCAGGGAAAAGGAAGTCAAAAACTAAAGGTACGAATGCAATTTAAAGATGGCAATTAAGGCTAAATATATATCCAAGAATTTACAAACTTACATTTTTTCATTATTTTCAAGCTGTGGAACTCAATCAAAAGGACAGCATGCGGACATTGGTCTCAGCAGTGTCCTCGAAAGCTGAATCTGAAGTGTACATAGAAATACAAACGTACATGATGATTCCGCAATTAAGATTTATAATGTATCAACAAGGCGTTTATAAGCTGGTAAGATAGCTATATATTATATATATATTGTGATAGCTTTTGCTAATTTTTGGTTTAATGGTTAAGCACATTCTATTATTTTGAAACAATACTTAGGAAGAAAAGGAAGGTGTTGTTGAGCGCGATGATGCCGCAGCTTTTGCTAGTGTTACCGTTCAAAATGTCAGCCTTAACGTTGAAATGTTCAATGATCAGAGTATGATATGTCCCATTGTAAGTCAATGTATGAAATGCACTATAAATTAATTGAAACTGTGGGATTGTAATGACTTTGAAATTAATATCTCCAGATTGTAGAGCACGTATCGTTATTAGACATTCGTCCTGGAACAAGAGCCATTAAAAGTCTAATCCAAAGAAAAGTGAACGAAATCAATAGCTCCAATGAAATTGAACCTATTTTCAAGTTTAACTATAAATCCCATCCGATAAATGGAACAACAAGTGAGATTCCTGCATTTTTTACTATCTTAGATTTATATGTTGCAAGAGTTGCCAGAGTTTATTGTTAAATTGTCTTTGTTACATCTTGTCATTACAGTGGAGCTGGAAACAACAAGTCTAACATTAGTTTTGGCATTGGATTACCTGTTACAAATAATAGCTTTTTTCCAAACTACAGGACCTACAGCGGAATTAGCAAAGCAAGATGTTTCGCTGAGGTTGGAACCGACGTCAATTGCACGTATGTATGTATGAGTATACTGATACTGATGTAGAACATAAGTTCTGTAAAAACGGTTGAATATTTTAATTTTCTTCAGTTGACGACCCTTTTCCTGCCCGAGAAATCACAGCAGATAAACCAGGCTCTACCGAAAAAGAAGATGTGCCAGCTAACGAAGTTTTCAACGCTTTCTATAATTTCTCGTCAACAGAAATTATCCTAGTTGAGACGATGGAGACGCTGGATACAAAGGCACTATTACTGAATGTAAGCAATTAAAAGCAAACAACCCGATATTTATATTATAATTTACCATATGCAATAATAAGTGAAACTGTAATTTGGCAGTGTGAAGTGGTCTTCAAGCAAACAGATGCTGAAGGAAAATCGAATTTTATGGGAACTATAAGTAACTTGAAATTAAAGTCATGCATTTACGATCCAGCTGTCAGGGAAAGTTCAGCAGCTGAGGTAAATAAAAATCAATCTGTCTGTCTACTATATAGCATGTCACAAACCTGTGATCACAGCTTATACTTCGTTGTTTGTTTGTCATAGGTTATCAGTCCGATGTCAGTGACTGTTGTGTGGAATCGTTCGCAGATAACGGGATCATTGATTGATATTAACATTTCTAATATTTTCGTACGGTTGACAGCAGGTACTGTTGAGCTGCTCACGAAAATATTTGGGTCAATTGGCGCTTCTACGAATACAGTGGAAGAGGAAAAGGAGCTACAGAATTTCTCCGACGCATGGGATACCAAAGACATAAGAAAACAAGACTTTTGGTTTCTTCGACCAGGTATAGCCATTCCACAGTGCAACGTATGTGACTTTGTATTTAAAAAAAACACTAATTAATACGAAGTATGGGTGTATTTCTACTTGTCACAGATGCGTGGTATGAAGTTGGCCAAGACGCTCTTGCGTTTGATGAGAAACCAACGAAGCTACTATATGCTGAAGATCTCGAAACGAATGAGAGACTAGTGTTGGAGTCTGGTGCCATTGTTTTCACATTCGAAACTGGGAGTGGAAATATTACGATGCCACTTATGTTGATAGAAACGGATATCGATTTGCAAGTTTTTGACTGGTCCAGACATGTACTGCAACCATGTTTCTTTTGATGTTATATTACACGTTTTTGTACTTTTTCCGGTTACATTATATTCCTGTTATCTTGCAGATGAAAGTTGCTGGAAGGATGAAGCTCGAGGCAGCGTATTACAATGCAATGTTTGGAATGTGGGAGTTTCTGATTGAGCCAGTAGAAACCCGACATCATGGAAGGGTAGCTCATCAACCTTGGGAAGTGCTATTTGAGGTATGCAAATGCGATTTATTTTACGAATTTTATGCTGAAGCTCACTTGGGTTATGTTATGGCGAATCTTATTTGAATATGATGTAATTTTACAGTATACTATTGGACCAAATAATGCATCACCTGCATCAACTCCGACAAATACCATTAGCCCTACAACCACTTCAGTTCTCTTACAATCAAATGTAATATTTAAATTAGATACGTTTCTTTTTCTGTTCCAAGAATGTTTAGCAGATATATCATAATTTAATTTTTATTATGTTTAGGACGTTTTGGAACTTACCGTCACAAAAACAGCTTTAAACACTATCAACATAATCAGTGAAGATTTTTCTTCCGCTGTCAAAGAGTTGGTTTCACAACGCGAGGTTTCAACAGCTCCATACACCATAGTGAATCATACAGGAATGGATCTAAAGCTGTTCCTAAAAGAGAAAGGAAAACCAGGGCCGTTTTTACTCGTTAAAAATGGAATGGAATATGAGGAAGTTATCTTGAAGCATGGGACATGCATTAACCTTGGTCTTGTCGAAGATACGGACTTGACAAGACATCATACTTCCGTTTTACGGGAACAAGAGGGAAAGGCAGATCGTTTACTAACAATTGAAATTCCTGAAGTAGAATTTAAAAATTCCATTCCTGTAAATCGGTCTGCAAAAAGGTATTTCCCTCTAAAAGCGCACGTTGACCATGGACATTACGGTTTGATTTGCGATATTGGGGTAAAAGACTGTTCAAAAGTGGTTACACTTCGTGGCGTTGTACAAGTGGTGAATGATCTGGAGGTTCCTGTAGATATCTACTATCAGGCAGACGGTAAAACAGCTAAACTTGCTGGCACAGTGCTTCCAGACAACCTTTTCAATTTGCCGATACCCTGTACCTACACGGACAGTTGTGCTCTATTTTTTGCACCGGAAGGGTTAGTTTAGTTTACTTTTTAATTCTATAGTTCTAGTTGAATTTAAGAGGAACAAAAAATAGATGGAATGAGATGTATATGTGTAAATATATGGTCAAACTTGTTTTAAATTCCCGATAGATATTCCGTGACAAGTCAATCGTTCAAATGGGATGATGCATTCAGGGAAATCCAGGTTGTAAAGCAGTTGAGAACGTCTTGTCGAAAACCTGGTCATGATGATTTTCACATACGTGTTAGTGTATATTTGTTAATTAAAATATATGGACGTGCAGATTTTTTCAATAGATATTTTATTCAGACTTTTTTTAAATGTTTAGGTTGTTGGAATTGCTAAACAAGCTTTGCACGAATGCTCCAACCGTAAAAATATTGCTAGTCAATGTTGCTTCATTTATCTAAAACCTCCAGTTCTGCTTGACAATCTTCTTCCTACCCCACTTGGTTATTATATTGATCAACGTGAGCATAGGATAAAAATTGCTGAACGTGGAAGTGTCATCCAGATAACCAACTTGATTGTTGGGAAGGATGAGACGTATCACTTATATTTGAAGGTATGTACACGGAATTATGAGGGAAAAATCATTTCGTGGAAACCCATAAATATAATATATATTTTATGATTTTTTTCAGATTCCAAATTATAATGAGCAATCATGGAAGTGTGAAGTAACCATCAATAAATTGACTCCAGATATGTCCACGTGGGCGTTTATGTCTTCGGAGAATCCTCAAGAGATTTTTACGATTGGAATTCACAGAGAAAGTAATAACGAAGAGATATCACTTCACGTATATTGTCCATTTTGGATGATAAATCGAACCGGATTGAATTTAATTTATAAGGTAAGACATTAAGACATACTAGACAATGTCTAGTAGACATAGCATATTGCGATTGAAAATGTATACCTTCGTCATGTAGTAGGAATTGTCAAGTAAATAATTTTAATGTACCTAATCCATATCCATATAATTGTGTGATAGGGCGATGGTCGGGATCCATCAACAATAACTCATGTGAAGAAACACGAAGCGCCTGTGATGTTTTCTTTTGCAGGAAAGGCATTCTTTTCAAAAAAGGCGGCTAATGTAAAAGTGAAAGACATCAACATCCGTAATGCAAGTTCAACAACAGATTGGTCGGAAAAGTTTTCTCTGGATGCTGCTGGAAGTGCTGGCTCTGTCACTTGTAAATCACCAATGCAAAACTTTCAGGTACGGCAGAATTTGTTCTTATTTCATTTGGCTCAGTGCAATCAATTTTACAATTTTGTTTGTTTCCTACTCAGATTGGTGTGGAGATTCAAATGAGTAGTTGGGGGTTGACAAGATACGTTATTTTCACCCCTCGGTTCTATCTCTCAAATCAATGTCCATACACCATATACGCCATTGAGGTAGATAAGCCGGATGAGGAAATTGAAGTTCCTAGTAAAAAATGCGTTCCATTTTGGCCCAAGAGTCCGACACCCCATCTCAAGGCCGCAGTGAAAATATTAAAGAGACGAGATGAAACACAACCATTTCGATACGATATTGTGGAACACACCTTGTTACAGTTATCAAATGAGGTGAGTTGGTTTAAATAAAAAATAAAAATCTCCTCATACTAAAATTGAATTAACAAATGTTTTGATTTTATATAGTACGGCGGTCTTCATGTTGATATTTGTCTAACTGAATCAAAAACTTCCATTCTTTTTGATAAATTCGTTCCTGGCCAAGCTCCTGTCCTCTTAATAAATAAGTACGAAAGCCTGGTAATTGAATATGCAGAGCGAGATAGCCAAGGCAGCTTGTAAGTCACAAAGGTTAAATAATCTGTAATGCTGTATGATGTATGCAATGATATTTGATATTTATTATGATGCAATTTTTTAGTGTTCTTTCACCTGGTCAATGTCAATACTTGACATGGAGAGATCCACTGGGATCCAGAATGCTTGAATGGTGGCCGGCAGGAAAGAAGGATACGAAGAAGTTTCGCCACCAAAATAATTTATTAATGGATGGGTTTGGAGAGTTTGAAATAGATGGAGCTAAGAAGGGAGAAAGATCGGAATACTATTGGATATCATTTTTGGACGGATCACAAAGGTGTATGTTGTTCGTTGAGGACCCTGGAGTATTGCAAATGTTGCAAACTCGTGAAATGGAAATTCCATTAGCGGAGTATACTGTTCTTCTTCATGGTCTTGGATTGTCATTAGTGGATAACGAGAACTTGAAAGAAGTAATGTATTTGAGAATAGCAAGGTAAGAAGAAAGGCTTCTGTGGAACTATTACACGTTTATCATATTATCACTATTATCAGTGTTTAAAATAATTGATTTGTGCTAATCATTTTGCGTACAGTTCTGAAATTATCTGGGAACAATGCAAAGATGGGAAGCGAAAACGATTCAAGCCGTTATCAATGGACGATTCTAAAGCCGTAGAAGCCGCTTATCAAAATTATCTGAATCATAAAGCTATTTCAAAAACGGTCAAGTCTTTAATTCAGTTTGATTCCGGGCTGGAGGTACAGTTTTTGCAATCGTAAAGTTTTAAAATGAGTTTTTAACTTGTTCAAACAAAAGTTTTGTTTTGTATTTTATACTAGGTGGACTTTTATCTGATGCGTTCCATAAAACCGCATCCTGCTACCATTAGAAGGATTTTTCAAAATGGTGTTTGGCTAAGTTACAAAACTCTTCCTCATTCGACTCAGATTCACGCAAAACTGAACAGAATTCAAATAGATAACCAACTGCAGGATAGTATCTTCCGAGTCGTTCTAGCTCCAGTAAAACCACCAAAGACAGTTACTAATCTTGGTAAGTTTAAAATGTAGCGTAAATAATAAATCTTTTTTATTATTGAATTTAATAGTTTTTAATGTCATATTTTGTGCAATTTGTTTTTAGACACAATGCCAAAGCCATTTGTGGAAATAAGTATAATGCAAAGAACGAGTTTTCATTCTTACGTTGTACAGTATAAATACTTTAAGATACTTGTTCAAGAGTTCCTAGTCAAAATAGATATCCAGTTTGTGAATGCGTTGGTGGAGCTTTTGGTGGGCAACACAATCACTGTGGATGAATGGGTAAGAAAAACTAAGTGATAACAGTTTTGGCTTTCCATAATTTTCAAGTGTTTTATTATTGTGTGAAATTATTGTGATGTTTTCCTATGCGAATTTCAGAAAGACAAGTACCTTAAGGAGTACGATGAGGCTTGTATTTCACTTGAAGACTTTTTGGCACGCCAAATTGTTGCACAAGGGCAAAAACATTTCTATGATTATCTGCATTTTTCACCGCTAAAGGCAAGTTTTACTGAAAAGTATTTTTATATTAAGAATGAGTCGTAATGATTTTTTTTTTAACATTTCCATGCTTTTTTAGTATATGTAAACCTTATTTTCCATTTTTACTGATTTTAGATTCATTTAAGCTTTTCGATGGTGGGATCCACTAACGTTTCCAACCATGTGCTAAAATTGGTACTTGCCAGTCTTGGTGTCACCTTAACAGAAATCCAGGATGTTTTATTCAAGTACAAAATTAAGATTCAAATTCTAAAAACTGTTTTCAAATGACAAAATATGGTTATATACATAATATGTCGAAATGTAAAAAAATCCTCTTTGTATAGACTTGCTTGTTTTGAGCTTCATCACACGTTCTTGGCTTCAGATCAACTGCAAGCTGAAGTATCAACACATTACATGTCTCAAGGACTCCGTCAGTTCTACGTCCTTGTTTTCGGTCTCGACGTAATTGGCAATCCTTATGGTCTCGCGATGGGAGTAGCTAAAGGAGTTGAAGCTTTCTTTTACGAACCTTTTCATGTAAGGACACATTTGAGCTTTCAGTTAAACTCGTGGGGTGTACGGATGAATGTTACATATATATATATATATATCTTGGTATGTATGGAAAGGATTGTGATACGTTGGTCTGTAACAATGTAGTCTGGTTGATAGTGCGAAAAGTTAATTTAAATATTTTTCTGCAGGGTTTTTACGAAGGTGTTGCTGGAGTTGTTTCAAAACCTATTGAAGGATGCAAAGAAGAGGGAGCGTTAGGATTTTTGAAAGGTGCTTTTAAGGGTACTGTGGGGCTAGTTGCTAGACCTGCAGCGGGAGTCGTGGATTTCGCGAGTGGATCCTTTGATGCAGTGAAAAAGTATACATTCTTCCTTTATTTAGTTTTTTTAAACGTTACCTATTAATCATTCCTAAATCTAATAATTTTCATTCTTGAATCAGAGCGACATCAGCAGTTGAAGACGTGAAAAGGCTCCGTCCTCCAAGGTATATTCCCGCCGAGACAATTTTGCAACCTTACATTTGCCACGAGGCGGAAGGAGTCCAGCTATTAAGTGTAAGTCACGATAATTCACCAGAAGACGAATTTGATGTTAGACTTGAGCTCAAAACGTCAATGTTTAATATTTCTGACTCTGCCTATGATACAAATTAAGAATTACATATTCATATTATAGTACACAGCATCTGCATTTAAAAAGTTCTTTCAATTCTATCTTTCAGCTCTCTTGTCTAAGCTTTAAATTAGTCTGTTTAAGAATAATAGTAGTAGTTATGTGTTCAAAAAATATGTTTTAAGTCAAATGTACCCATATAATGCAACAATAAAAACCTATACAGGAATTGGAAAAAGGAAAATATGCAAGTACGGACAATTACGTTGCACATGCTCTGATTAATCCGCATGGGATTTTCGTTCTGCTTGTGACAAACAGGCGAATACTGTACTTGAAGCGCGATGAACTTTTTGGCACATGGGCGGTAAGATTTGTTTTACTGTTCTGTCAATCTACTAACGCTTTTTAATTTATATTTCAAATTCTTAATTATTATTATCTTGAGTTGCTTATTATTGACCGCATCGCCCTTGAATATCCTTTTAATTTAGACGGAATGGAACCACATTTGGGAGGACTTTGCTAGTCCCCCAGAAATTGTGGAGCGCGGCTTGCTCTTTCACCTGAAACAAGAGATTGTGAAAAAGATTGTTCTTTTCAAAGTGTCCCGATCGAAACTACTACTGGTGCCCATCTACAGTGCGGAAGTTGCAACGGTAAAAACACACAAACTATCCACTCAAAAAATAGATAACTATTTGCTTTGGTTGATGCTTTGTACTTGTCGATAATGTGCATACACAACAAAGTAGTATTGTTGTATTGCAAGAGCACGCGTCAAAATTAGTGCAGTCCATTCAATTCATAAAATTGATTAGACAATGGGAAAAATCTAACTTTTTTTTATGGTGTGATTATTATGCTGATGGTGTAACAGCGAAACTGTTCTTACATTTCGCAGTGGCTAGTTAGTAAAATAGAAGAGGCCATGCGAATAGAAACTGGAATCGCTTGGATTGACGGAGCACAAGGTGGAACTTTAGGCCAAGGAGATGGTGCTGTATGACAGTAATAATGATGACTCTTCCTATTATTCCTTCCTCCTGGAGCACAATACAATATAACTGGATATGGCAGCATTTTATGACGTCCGTTATTATTTCAGCATTTACAGTTTTCGTATTCATCCAACCTATTTAAACTAGGGTTTAGTTTAGAGAAACAACACCTTATATATGCAAACTTTAATTCTCTGCTGTGATGAAGAATCTCCTGATAAAAAAAATATATATTACATACCTATATCTATCTTGTTCATTGTAATCTTCAGGCTTTATGTGTTTATTATATATTATATTTGAAATTATATATGCATCTGTATTTTTCTTGTTGCTTTATCTTGTACAATTAAGTTGTAGTAGGGTCATATTATTTATGTGTGACATAAAAATAGCATGTTTTATTAGGCATGGGATATATTTATTATTATTTGTCATTTCCTATTTAAATTACGTGTACGTATTATGAATGAGTAAAACGGGTATCAAATATCATTTCGGGACTTGGCTGTTTATGCAATTTTTTTAAAGAACGATTATCTCCCATCATAATAGCATAAGAACACTTTATTTATGTATGATAATTACTTTTTCCTTATTTATTTAAATCTTCAATGTTAACTGTTACATGACTGAAACAAAGCATAATGATAATTATAATTAATCCTGTTCATCGTTTTTGTATTCAACGTTTTCAACTTTTGCAAAATTCTTACTAAAGTTTAACAACAAATCTTATTTATGTTGATTGTTATTATTATGATTATAATGATTATCATAACATATTATATAGTTAATGGTTTCTGGTTTCGTTTACACAATTTTATTAATGCTATCAGTCTAGCGAACAAACTATTTGTACACTACTAATTCATGCTACATATTATAAACTAATTAACCGAACACGCGCATGTGCTCATGATGAGATTCTAAAATTAATTCGTACTAGGTACAAAAACTATAAAAAAAATGGCCACTCACAATCAAGCATTCAATAACAAACCATTCACAAAAGACAGTGTTGAGAAATTTCATAATAATCATAATAATAAAAAAAAAAGTACACAAACATTCACAAAATACATACACCCTCATTCAACCCAAAAGACTGGGTCATTTCAGATCACACATTTTACAACATAAGTACAATACACACGCGTTGAAAACTCCAACGTAATAGTTAAAAAAAGCAAAACAAAATAATATATTTTACAGCGTGATTGTCGATTTACTATACAAAAACTGGTATAATACTTGAGTAAAGATTGATGAGGCTTGGCTTATTGTATCACGGTGTCGCCTGCGTACATTATAATTACTCGAAATTGTAGTAGAGGTATTTTTAGTAAGTCTTAATGCTGATTGAGGCTTATCGTAATACTTTATAATTAGTATTGTTACAGCTCGCCGGGTTTTATGTGACCATTTGACTCAATGTCATAACTCTGAAACGGACGAAAAACGAAACTGTTCAGGTTAAATGTAAATTAGAATGAACATATTATTTGAAATAATTAATTACGATAAATTATTGTTGAGTTGCTCACCTTAAAGCTAGGGTTATCATAGGAAGACTCTGACTTCCTGTCGTTGATTGGAGCTTTGGCTTGATTTTGCTTCTTAATGAGAATCATAAGAAGGGCAATAATTCCCAAAATGGACATTGCAGCGACTATTGCCAGTGCTACTAATGCTCCATAATATGAAGACGTCTGTGGCAGTTCTGGTTTTGACTCTTGTGTTTCTGTGTAAAAAATAATAATTTGCATAATTCAAAATGTGTTATTGTTGGTATAGGTCATTATTATTAGTCTAATAATAATGTTAGAAACATTTTTTTATCAACTTTACCTTGTTCAGACTTTTCAGGTGAAGGTAACGCTCCAGCTTTTGTTATCACATCGATAACATTGGATCGTTTCTTTTTCCCGTTTGACAAGAATGCTTCCAACCATATTGTATACCTTAATAATAAAATATTTAACACAGGGATTAAGCTTTCATCTTAATACAAAAATTAAATATTTCTCACAATGCCCCAAACTTACTTTGTGCCTGGTCTCAGATCAGTCAAAGTTGCTCTTTTACTAGTTTCCGTTTTTGGTACTTTGAAATAGCTCTTTTGCTCCTCCTTTTCGGTATCACTGGAGTAGAAAACCTGGTAAATGTTGACATATTTATCTTCTGGTGGTGGGACCCCTGAAACTCTAAGCTCCACGGTATTCTGAGAAATCTTCCCAGGACTTAACGCGACCTCAAATGAATATTCATCCTCTTCATGGTCGGTCTTGATAAAAATAGGCTTTTCGGACTTGAGAATAGTCTTTTGATCAGTATGGAATGGGATGTAGAGAAGATTAACTTCGTAATCTTTGTTGGGTTTCAAATTCGTCAACTCGTATTCGGTCACTGAACGATGAATTAGAGGAGTTGTCGAGTACACCTTGTCCTCACTCTCCTTGTAAGCAATCTGGACTCCATCGACAAGGTTATCGTATTCGTCGAATTTTTTCCAGTGTATTTTGACGGATCGGCTTTCGGAGGAAGCCAACTGAATTTCAGGATCAACTAGAATTTCTGGCGGTAGTGTGGTAGTTGGGACCGCTTTTAATGAAAAACAGTTTAAAATCAAATTCATTTATCCAACCGATTGCTGACATTATTATTACAGTAAGATATATACTTACATGGGACTGGTGTCCTAACAAGAAGTATGTCACTGGTAGGATGGAATTGTGCCATTACGACAACCTTTATTTGCATGTGGTAGTCAGTGTCTGGTTCCAGGGATGTGAGGAAAAGTTGAAGATGCGTGTTGTCGATAAGATCCTCTGCTTGTTGAAAAACCTTGCTTTCCCATTGAGCTGGATTAGGCTTCCGGCTACATTATTCGTTAAACGCAATGAAATGGCACATTATTATTATGAAACTAGATTACTTATATGCAAATTAATTATTTTTGAATGGCTATGGTCAAACCTGAAGTCCCTCGTATAAAGTACTTCAACATGTCCGTGCAAACCAACAAGAATAGGTGAAACTGTGAAGTCGATTTGTAAAGTGGATTCATTGAGAGGTTGAATAATAATGTTGGACACTGTTGTAGCTGTTTAAATATGAAATACAAAGTACAAACATGAATACTTTTACTATGATGATATGCATATGACATCAAATATTTTGATGACATGGCACATTTTCATAAAATTAGTTCACGGTTAAGATTTTTACCATCATTCGCTTGTTGAGATGGATGATGAGGTGGTAGTCCAAATGGTGGAGGTGGTGGAAAATGACCTAGATCATACGCCCGACAAAAATATTAGATTAACAAACTCCAAAACAAAACAGTACTTTAACAATAGACCAAATATGTTTGCAGATTTTTAGTTAATTTTGCTGTTTGGAGATTAATTAGTATTAATAATTAATACTTCAAACTTGAGGTTGTTGAATTTGCATATGAATAGAGTTACAAATAGAAACCCTAAAGAAAATATTGTAAAAAAATACAACACAAAACACACAGACTTTCAGACAAACAAGACTGGTAACACATTAAAAACCATATACATACTTCAAGACTACCCCTACGTAAGCATGTATCGTATTTTAAACAAAGAAAGCAAAATCATGAATTTTCTAATAGGTTTACATGTAAGGAAAATAATTATGTGCTAATAATCATTACGCGCAGGTATTGTGTTTAGTGATTATAATGTGTAGTGTGTAGTGTGTGGTGTATATTCAATTTGTGAGATGTGTATGGGTGGATGGAGGAATATATATATTTTTTGTGTCCTCTGTCACAAATTCTGATTTTACAAATTCAGGTATGTACACAACATACAATGATGGTAACAAGGTACAGGAGTGATATGATAACCACCAACCTGGATAGCCGGGTGCATTATTATTCGGGTGTGCATGGAGGATTGGGCGTTGTTGTTGGGGCCGCAAACCTGGTGGTCTTGGTCTCCTTCCAGGATGTTGATAAATACTACTTGAAGGGTCATATACATTTGTGGGGCCTTGAGACTGGGGTATAGCAACAACGTAGCTTCCATCTTCAGCTCTGCCAACATATTTTCCTCCTGCCTCCCTTTCCAGTTCTGCGACATGTTGCAAAGTTGGGACTGGGACGTTTGTGTAAGTAAGGGAGGGATGATGTTGTTGTTGCTGCTGCTGTGGTGGAGGTCCATGTCCACGAGGAGGATGACCCTGTTCTTGACTGTCTCGTCCCCCGCCACCGAGATTTGCCAAGTGATGCAAAATCTCTTGGAGGTCAACCGGGCTAATTTTGTCAAGACCAACAATGGAAGGTCTGTTGTTACCACCACCGGAATGGGGTGGTGGTCTAGGTGGAGGTACAAATTGGTCATAGTCATTGGGGTCTTCATTTTCTTCTTCATCGTCGTCTATTAAAGTCTCATGTAATGAGTGGTCAGGTTGCAATGCAGAGTCTTTTGAAAGCGTCTGATTCGTATGTGCGTATGTGTCGTGTGGGTGGTGGTGATGTGAGTGTGGATTTGTGTGAATAATGTGTGTCGGAGTCGTATTATCGTTTGTTGGTGTAGTCTGTCTGTTAATGTTATTTTGTAGCAGCGAACCTTCTACGGGTTTAATTCCATCTACAATCATCAAAGGACAATTGAACACATACATGATAGAGTAATAAGATTTACATGAACGTAAAACAACAAAGACAAAAAGTGACATTTCGGCCCCTGTGTGTTAGTGTTAATCATGATCATGCAAAAAAGCATTGATAGAAATTTTGTTAATGAAAATATACAAAAGAATTTTAACAAAAAAATATTAGTGCGGTTTCAAAAAGAAATTGACTCACTTTCACTTTTCAAAGAAACATGCATGCACAAAGATCAACAACACCCAAACCCCAAACAAACTAATAAAGCCCCAAGCTGATTATTAGCTGATATATTATACATTATTGCGTAAAATTGCGTAATAATAATAACCGTGAAAACACATTCACATGCCAAGTAGGTAGTTTGACTTACTGAACCGGCTTACATATGCCTATCATGGCTGTGTGATCACCGATTTATGCTCGTTTTTCAGGTTTCTATACATTTATTCTTCTTACCTGATGTATGATTGATACAAGCCCACTGGTAACAGCATTCATTCTCTATCATCGGAATTTGTCTGGCCATGTTCGGAGGACACGCCAATGCCGCAGGGGGACGATCCGGAACAGGTGGGCAATTGTTGCCAGGATGGCAGGTGATGTTTCCGTACAGGCACTGACATGTCTTGTCACACCCTGTCAGCTTTTGGGGAATTTCCTCAAAGTTTTGCAGGATATAACCATCTTCTAGTTCACAATGGGAATGTTGAACGCAAACCATGTCAGGACAGCAGAAGGGAGCTTCTTTCTTAAAATTCCTTGTGTCAGGCTCCCACCTTACACACGACTCATCAATGAGCTCGCGACCATCTCTAGGGCAGTCAATTTCCACGCATGTGACATTTCCTCGACCATCGCAAACACAATATGCGTCACATTTGTCATAAAATTCTTGTCCAGGTTGGTATGATTTTCCTTTATGTTCGCAAGGTACATCTCCAGCTTCAAGAGACGCTGAACTGTCAGCCCTGCCCTCATCATCCTCCTCACTGGCACCC
Organism: Zhuqinia jingwanae; assembly: GCA_027744095.1. Taxonomy (NCBI): domain Eukaryota; kingdom Metazoa; phylum Arthropoda; class Collembola; order Entomobryomorpha; family Paronellidae; genus Zhuqinia; species Zhuqinia jingwanae. Next base: position 4,896 of record JAHZNC010007123.1, on the reverse strand, counting down.
ATGTTCATGTGCTCCATACTACCACTTCCATGACTGTGTCCTTCCATACTACTACCGATCTCTTCGCCACTGCCACTCATATGATGACCAGCAATTGCTCCAGTATGCATTTTTGTTAAGCCAGAAGCAACATTGCTTTCAAATTCCTTGATTAATGCTTTGAAATAGTATTGTTGGCCGGGACCAAGACCAGCTACAACTGTGTGAAGCTCTTCGGACCCTTCCGTGAATAAATCCTTGATGTGGAATTCTTGATCTCTCCAAGTAGTGAGATCATGACTGTACCTGACAATCATAGTTTCATGAAGCACAGTAGCCAGTTCATTTTCAGGTATGCTAACTGTAATCATCATGGCAGTGCTGTTGAGTGGTACAACCATGGATATTTTTATGTCAAGTTCATGCTCAAGTTCGATAGAAGCACCAGTGGGTGGCAATTCCGATGAAGAAGAACCGGGGTGTGAGGATTCCCCTCCCCCAATCACAGCTTCTTCCGAGCTTGTCATTGACCTTTGAATGCCAGTTGCAGGTGGGACGCTGGATGGAAGTTCAGTTGAAGAGTCTAAGAACGTCGACTTTCTCGCTGCTTCAGCCTTCATCACCTCGTCGTATAATGTTTGATTTCCACAGATTGTCACTTTGCAGCATTTATCTACGGGATCTTCTAATGACACGCAATGATCTTCACCACTATGTGGTCCGGCAGGAGGACACCTGTAATATTTAGTTGAGATGTCAATATCAAATGGATGTATGAATATATTGAGAATTTTACTAAAAACCAAAAGAACAAAACTGAAAACAGCAATATAAAAAAATCAAAGCAGATTGGCTTTGTACTATGTGTGATCCACCCGGGCATTATGATACGAACATTCTCAATCTCAATAATGAAATAACATATCACTTGCGCTATTCTCAATTTTTTGACAAGTGGATTCATTTCTTTTACACCCAAAGTATTTGTGGAATCAATTGTACGAGCTATGAAAATTAGGTATCTCGAAAATCATCGTGATGTATTTCACAACATTAATAGAAATCTTTACCTTGGCTGGCATGTAACGTCCCCGTTACTAAAACACATACACTGGGATTCACATCCGTCATAAAATTTCTCATCCCGAGCATACGTCTTGTTCTTGTACACGCATCCGTCACTCGGTGTTGTGGAGTCATCTTTCCTTGTGCCAGATTCTAAAGGCTTGCCGTGGCAAACCAACATTTCGCAACAATTGTCTGACGGATCTTTCTGGATTTCACACCCTTTAGGAATCTCGTTCTCATCATCGCGCCGATAATTACATCTCGGCTGGAGGTAAACGGATACACATAAACAAAGACAGGATTTTTAACATTTTTTAAACAATGTTATCATCACGCACATTATTTATTACCTTGCGTGAAATATATTTTGATGAAATGAAAGAATGTTACATTCTTACCAGACATGTGAATTCTCCAGAATTTTCACATCTACACTTGTAATTGCACCCATCAAAATGTTCATCTCCAAACTCAAAAGTCTGGTTGTTTAAAGTGCACCCTTCGGGCTTGGTAGTAGCAGCTCCGGTTGGTCCATCAGATGGTACAACTGCGGACGCTGGACTGGATCCCTCGACCGGTGTGGATGGAGTAACGCCTACAAGTTGTAAACACAATTTTTTTATAAATTCATTCGCACACATAATGCTATCAACCACCAATGGAATTTCTAATAAGATGAATGCATAATATTGTAATCATTCTACAACTAAAACCGAAGCTACCAATTTTTTATTTTAAAGCGATGCATATTATGTTAAAATGTTTTTTAGAGATGTAAAATTTGTTTTAAAAAGATTAGTTTTGTCTTCTTGTTTCTTACTCTCTTGACACCCATGCACTTCATCATACGGATCACCAACAAAACCTTCGTTACACAAGCAGAGGGTCTGATTAGTTTGATTGTCATCTTCCCTAAGCATGCCGGATGGCCCGAGGCAGCGAGCATTTTTTCCACATTTCACAGAATCACAAGGCTCTGGATGGATGGGAATTAGTTCTGCAACGTTTGTAAAAAGTGGTGGTGGAGGAAGGGTTATTTCATTGTTTAGATAACTTTGATTATTCATTTTAATTACAATAAACTTGTGAATTAATTATCAAGCCAATACAAACTAATGCAGGTATTTCTGTTAATATAACTTCCACTCTGGTTGGAAAACGAATGCCTTCGTACTTTGGCACTTTTTTTTAAATAATAATTTTTCGTACCATGCATGTTTTTAATGGATAATAATAATAATATATTTACGAAATATTGTTTTTTGCCTTCAATTGTGATAAAACAACGAGCAAACGTTCCTACTCTAATTTTTCGTATGAAATTGTCCTTGTCAATTAAAATTAATCAGGGCAATTATTCTCAATGCAGACACGACACAGTTTTATTTTACAAAGATGTTATGCATGCATAAAATCATTTTAGTTTTAGTTTTGATGATGCCATGTTATCATCTTTAATATTATCAGCATAATCATTCAATTGAGTTGATGTACTTGCTTCGAGTATTGTGTGAATTTGCTTGTTAAATATTTTTGTAAGCGAAACAATGTGTATATTTTATGTATTTTGAATTGTGAAATTAACGTGATCAGCAGAGCAACTAAACGAGAATAATATTAGCACTATACCAATAATGCTAAATACATGCAAAAAGTAAAGCGAAACAAAATCTTTGTAAAAATCCAAAGACAAGGTCAAAAAGGTTATAATGTTTTGATGCGTTATAGTTTTTTTCTTCTTCAAATTATCATTCTACCGAATTAATCGACTGATGTGTAAAATTTACATGCAAAACTTTATTTTTTTACCTCTTGGTTCAGCAACAATAGGATTTCCTCCTCTTGCACAAGCAACAATCACACAGCACTCATCGACCGTCTCCTCAGTGCACATCTCATCATGTGCTAAGGCACCTTTCTTGAAAGTGGGGATAAGGCAGCGCTCACTGCACTTCACCTTGCCATTTTCCATACACGTGCATTTCTCATCGCATCCATTTAATATCTCATGACCCACTTCGTATGATGAGCCATTATACATACAGCCTTTCACTGGGGATGATGGTGCTGTTGAAGATGGTGATGTAATGGCATCTTCAGCGTCGTGAAGTCCATGTTGGAGATCCATCTCTTTACTACCACTTTCAGCTTCATCAGATGATGAGGTGGCCTTGTCGTGTTCGTCGCTAGTTAGTGGGACTGTTGTGGGATTTGCTTCAGAAGAATCTGCCGAAGCTTCAGTAGAGTCAGGAATGGCGCCTGTTGGAGTCACTTCGTCAATATTCATTGACCTACCGGTTGCAGTACCCACGCCACCCCCTCGGCTGCTAGAGGAAGGGAAGTTGTTCGCGGGGGTTGATGTTCCCATTTCTATGCAAATGAACAAGTTGGAAAATTAGCAAAAAACTCATCTTCCATTTCTAATTTTTTTGGTCACATCCAAACCAATTGAATTGGCCAAAATGACTCTATTTATGTTTGTGAAAATGTATGATTCTCATTACCCTTTCTTAACATTAGACCTGTGTCGTTTTTCTTTCATTTTCATTATTATCATTGCGTTTTGGTTTGCTACATTTTTGTGTTTCGTGCACATGTCCATAATTTAATTGTCTTTTGTGTATTTTTAATGTGACTATTCCCTAATTAAATGTTTGGCTTTGCCTTGCCAGCATAATGATTATAATATAATATTCATACTTATACATAACTGTACGTTGACAAATATTTTGTCCTTCTACGCGTGAGTTGGATTATTGATTGCATTCGCATTAGATATGATATGCCACGCATATTATGCATACCTAAATAAATACCTATATAGTATCTGCTGCAAGACTGAAGATGACATTACTACTATCAGATAAATTTAGAATAAATACATATAGTTGCCAAATAATCAGAGTTACGCAAAATCTGCAAATCTAGTTGCTCGTCATCAGCCCTTGTGGCAAAAGTCGTGATGGCTTGATTAACGTTAGCGATGACTGTTGAAGTAAATCGAAAGAGACAAAAAAATTTAAAAATCAAATGTGCTAAGGTTAAGTCGTGGAAATGACCGTATGGCTCCGTGCATTTATTGCAATGACTTCAAAAAAAATCTTTTTCATATATGATGTAGGTAACTATATAAGTGCATTTTATGCTCAATTGAATGTATGACAATAACTTACCATTCGTAATGAATTGCACCGCCGGAGAATCCTTGCCATTCACGGAGTATTTCAGGGTGTACGATGTGCTAGGAATCAAATCAGACAAAGTAATCTGAGGCAGTCCTTGAGGTATCTTGTGCTCCTTCCATACTTGCGCATTCGAAGGGTCCTTATTATGCTCTTTGGTAAGGGCAATCGAGAGAATTGCCTCATTATCGCTTTTTGGCAATTCAATCACAGCAGAATGATCCGTGCGTTGGAGAATCATGACTGGTGTTGATGATTCATTGTGATTATGAGTTGCAGCCACACTTTTTCCTTCATGACTGCCAGAAGAAGAGGAATCATCTTCTACCAGCTTGTTATTAGATGAATCTGTGATTTTGATCTTCCTGCCTTCTTTTAAGGCCTCGTCAGCATTTTTGTCGGATTTACTTTTTGCCTTGTCATTTTCATCGCTAGCTTGCGTTTGTAGCTCAACATCATCATGGGGAACAGTTACGTTTGCACATTGCTCGGGTACGCAACAACCGTCATAATCATTGCCGTGACCAATGAGCAATTTACAGGCACGTGTCATTTCACCCCCCAGTTTGGAAAGAGGGATCGTCCCCGTCTTGCACTCTGGATGACCTTCCACATCCCGACAATTTAGGGACCCGGATGTTTCGCATTCACAAACCTTTCCGCATGA
>JAHZNC010007122.1:0-34225 GCA_027744095.1 Zhuqinia jingwanae | reverse complement strand
TATTTATGACAAAATCATGTTCTGTTAAAACTCGGTGTAACTATAGACCAACGTGCCCCGTTTCCGCAAACCGGCCACGGCTCTAGTTACAATTATAAAAATAAATACCAAAAGGTGTGTGCGGGGTTCCACGTTCTGATCCATTCCATTAGTCATTTGTGTTTGTACATATTTTGGCAGTATATTGATATTTAAAGCAATAAGAAGCTAAAATTTAATTTAAAAAATATTTAATTCTAAAAAATCTTAGCCCCAACCCAATGTTGTGTTCTCTTGTTTAACATTATCATCAAATCAATGTGAAAAAATACAACAAGGCACCAGCCCTCCATTATATGGCGTTTTGGAAAACCGAAATCCTACGAGTTCCAATATTCAACGGCAGATTTTTAATTACGTAGCCATGACCAATAAAATTTCCTCACCGTAAATATTGTATGTATAGGTAATTGCGGACGGCAGACAACGCATCTGTCTCCTTCTGTTTTCGGTAACCGATACCTTAAAACAGTAGCTTGGACTAGTTCAAAGACCAGGTCAGGGGGTCATCCTCCGGGTGTAGGGGGATAGCTAAGCTGTGTATGTCAATATGCAAATGTGTTACATGTACATAATAGGAATATGACATCCTGGATAAGGATTCTTGATTACGAACATGATGTCTATTTTGAAATAGCAATTAGTTAGTTGTAGTTAACTATGTGTTTAGTCGGATTAGGACCAAAATTGGTAAATGTATGTAATATGACTTGTCGGATTCGAATATGGTATCTAGTTCATAACTACTCCTTTACTTAGGTGCTGTCTGGTCAAGCTAAAAAAGCGTGTGTTAAAATGTATAAATTTTAAATTACATACATACATACATTATATCACAAAACTGCAGGAATTTTCATTAAGCAGAAGCTTGATGTTGTTTGATTTCATCTAAAAAAAGTTGCTGGTTGTAAACAACAGTAAAGTCATTTTGTGGTGCATGTTAAATATAATATGCGAGTGGTGCAATAATAACCAAAATCAAGCCAATTAAATAATTCGAGTTCATGCAAAACACAAATTATTCAATTTTTGAAAGTCTGATCTAACCATTAGGTCATTATATATTGTACCGCCATGGTAGTTTTATATTTTATATTACATGACGGAATACATAAGTCGTCATAAGGAAGACACATACGAGTTTTGACACACATGAATCACTGCCTGAAATGAAATGTAGAGTGTGATTAAATACTCTGATTGCATGTTTCCACACAGTACAGCCTTAATTGTTTGATTGGCTATTAATTCGAAATAGTAGCATGGAGTTCACTTCCAATTCTGGATCCACTTACTTAAATATGTACATACGTTGTATGCACACAATAACATGTAGATACAACGTATACATATCCTCATTTGTGAGATTCACTTACAATACCATTGGTTCTATAGGTTTATCGATCTTCCAAAAATAAATTAATTTAAAAGCTCAAATGTATTTAAATCCATGATTTCGTAAGAAATATGCTAATTAAAAAACACATGCTATCAAATTAAAAAGTAGGCACGCTTCATTAAAACTCGATTATGGTTTGCAATAACTAATAATTTGGAAATTTATTTGAGTACGTATTTCTGTACATAGATGTTTTCCTGCCAGCATGATACCGGGTATTTCATAATACTTCATATTATGTTCAATTGGTACAATTACATTGGCATGTTAAAATAAACCTAAGTAAAGCACTAGTTATGAACTGTTTTCAGTTATTTCTGCTATTCTTCAATACCATGTATGCATATGATAAAACATTTAAAACGTAATTATAATTAGTTAACCACAATTAACTAATTGCGATTTCAAAATAAGCATCGTATTCGAAATCAGTATGCTTGACCACATACGCGTACTTATTTTGGTCCTAATCCGACTAAAAAAGTCAATTATAATTAGTTAACTTCAATTAACTAATTGCTATTGCAAAGTAGACATCATATTAAATATCAATAACGAAAATGTTCTGAAAAATACGAAAAAGTAAAAAGCTTGATTAAACACAAAGACAACTGCTATGCTACCTAAAAAGAAATCTAGATCGCAGAGTTCTGAAATGCTAACATTTACTGTGTGGTAATTGCACAGACTTCATAATACATAATTATAATTATAAAAATAATTAACATTTTTGGTCGGATTATGATAATAAAAAATTGTACATGGACGTATTTAATAAAGCGTTCTGATTTCGAATTTGAAATCGCAATTAGCTAACTAATTATAATTAACTTTTTTAGTCGAATTAAGTACATGAACATTGTTGGACATGCTGAGTTCGAATATGGCATCTATTTTGTAATCACAATCATAAACAGCCTTTAATTATGGCTTTGCTTATGTTTATTTTTACTCTACATATTAACTCAATGTGTGACCTTCCACTGACCCCAGGTAAAACATTCGCAGGTTAATTAAGATTCACCCATCTTTGTAACAAAAATTTTCGAGTGGAAGAAAGAACAAATTTTAAAGCACTAATTCCGAGAAACCATAATAAAACAGGATTGGAAGGCATGCTAAGGTATTATTAAAAATGTTTTTGCCTCTTAATGCGCTTATTTTCGCCACAATATATATGAATTTAAGCATGGCAATGACGCACACGAGATGATCAGTGTGTGCATCAACCCTATAAAATTGTATACATATAAAATTAGAATGACACACTTATGGAACATAGCGAAAAGAAGTCAATTCCTGGGTGTTAGGAGAGAATCACATATTATGTCAAATATCATGAATGTGCAGCTGTATTATCATAAACTAAGATGATTAAAGTCCAATAAATATGTTACATCCTGAATCATGGAGATTTGATATAATGTATTAATATTCCATGAGATACGTCATTTATAAAAGAATATTGGCTAATTTGAATGATCCGCTATCATCCTTTTGAAATTGTAAGAAATTAGTATGGAATAGTTTTAAAAAATCTTTCATGTTTGTGATGCTGCTTTGAATTCTCAGCAACGGCAGAGCAGCGAGTCAGTCATCGGATCATGTGTATAACAGGCTTGTTGAACTGAAAGGCGTGAACTGTATCAATGAACCCCGTGACAAATAATAGCTCATCTCAGTCAAGCCGTAGTCCGTTCCATTAATAATACGCTGGAAAATCATGATGAAATATGATGACATGCATGTAATACTAAGATTTTCTCATCATTTTATAAATTTGTAGTCATAGTCAGCGATAATAAATAGAAAATATATAAAAGATGAATTATGATTCACTGCATAAGGAAGTGAAGTACATAAATTTAAACCTTACCTATATTTGCAATTTATTTTTAAATCCTTCTGTTATGATAAAGCATCAAATCATATAATAATTTGTTATAAGTATATGCATGTACAACCTCCATTACACGCTCTGTTAGATTCGGAACATTTTGCTGACTTTCACAACCGCACACTAAGCCGAAATCTTTAAATCTAACTGTACAGCGTAAATTGTACAACAGTGGAATTGACTTAAAATTATGTTCAAATTATTACGTGCAATATATGACGATGTTGACATATTCATTTGAAGCGCTCTCGTGGATCCCTATGACTAATGTTAATTTCTTACTACAACTTAATTAAAAAATATGTATTATGAAATAGCTACAAAACTAGGGTCTACTATAGGCCTTCATGTGTCTAAAAAAACATCTAAAATCTAAAGTGGCATCTGTCAATTCCCCTGCCACCAAAATAATGTTCTCAGTACCATATTTCCTGTTTCATAAATAATAAAATTCCATAAAATACAAATAATACAATGGAAGCATAGCAGCATTACGCAAAGTGCCCTTTGGCATTCGCATTGTGTTTCATTGTATAAATTATTAATAGTGTGCACTGCACACTGTGCAGTAAGCGAGCAATGCAACTGCGTGCTCACAAATTTGAGGTAATAATAGTGTGCGCATACTTAATTTATGGAATGGAAGGTACATGATTTTTCAAAAATGCTAATTAAAAGTACCGGACAACAAGTCGCTATATTATTCTTCTTTAAGCTTTATCACAAACATTCATATCAAAATGGACGCGTCATACTGATGTAACAAAAAAAACATTTATTGTTGTTATTTATTTACGTCTAGCTGACATAGTACACACAAAAAATCATACAGCTACACATTCTTTCTTAAGTTAATAAAAATAATATCCATGTCATCAGCAATTCATTCGAACTCCCACCCAAACAATGACGCATAATGATAAATGACGCACCTATAGCTATGGCTTCTATATATCTCTTTGTTTAGAAAGACCACAAAAAAATAATAAAAATAAACCCCTATGTACACCGCAACTGCTAAAAGGTAAACAATTGTGGAACTTCTTGAGGGGCTGTGTTGAGGAGACGCAGCAATCGGAATCCCTTAATAATTTCGTTGGGATAATAACATGTATCGGTTATTGTTGCTACCTGGTTACTTGAATTTACATACAAACGTAGGAAAGTCAGCTAATTTGGTATGAACGCTTTGAAGTGTGGTCCTTATCTTCTTTCTGTTCTTAATAATACATGCATGCATGGACGATAACATAATAAATAGGATTCTCCGTCTTTTTTTATTTTTGAAACACACAAAGTCCATTTATTGTGACTTTCAATTTTACATCATAGCATATTATTCTTATGTAATAGGGTGGTGCACATGTACCCATTTCTAATTTTCTCTGTAATATACATGTGTTATTGACGGTACAGGATCTTCAGCGTACAAGAATAACTCTTCATAGAGTTCAACCAAATAAGTCCACACACACATTGTAGAGACACCAAAAGCTGCTCCATCATCGCCACCACATCGGCCCGACTCATCGTTGTCCATTAGACAAGATTGTGAGCAGCTAGTCATAGTCATCCTCCTCCTTCGTCGTCGTAGCATCATTTATCAGTCTTCTTTTTTGTTTGGTGATCCTGAATTCTGCTGGTGGTGAGTACATGTTTTTACTTACTCTTGCACGTATACATTTTTGTATATTATGTTTGGTAGCACTGATGATGATGACCGTATTCGTGTCCGTGTTTGTGGTTCGTTTCGTATTTTATGAATTGATGGATGGACGCTGCTGCGCTGGGCTTTGCTTTGATGATTCAACATTCAACTGATGATTGAATCAAGGGGAAAATATAGAGGGTTCTAAATAAATTCTGCTGAATTGATTATATAGAGAGAAGTGTATCATCATCCCCATCCCAGTTGTGGTGATCATCGTCATTATTATTGTTTGTTGGCAGTCACCATCATCAACAACACAACAACATCGTCGTCATTTTTTATTATTACTGACAGCCAGAGCGCTCAACTCTTCTCAAAGCTCGGCCAACCCTTTAAATACCCTTGACAATAGAGCAGCGGCTATTATTCCAGTCAGCGCAGTGCATGTGAGTGTTACAGTAGCGCAGTAAGAAAATCGGATTATTAAAAAAAAAATATTGCATCTAATGGTAAATAACATTTTTATTATATTGTACTACATAGTATAAGGAATGTCGCATGAAGAGTGTAGTTAATAATAGTAAGTAATTGATCGGATACTTAGAACTTAGTGAAAAAAAGAAGCTATTTTTAAAATTCTGTGAACGAGGACACTGACTTTTTTTAGACAGGCGAAAGGGGAAATAGATTAAAATATGAAGAAAAGTTCTCTGGCTCCATGCAAATTAAACCTTTTCCTCTAAAAATCCCAATAATTTTTTTTTCTCCGAAATTCCCCGTTTAAAAATAGTGTCATTTTCAATAGTAAAAGATTAGCCAAACAAAACCCCCAAAAGGCTTAGATGAGTACCTAGTAATAACAACAAGCGTGTAATATAATTTTGTGGCAATCTCTTCTTACCTGTAAAAAAAAATTCAACTTATTAATGGATTTATATGTCTATTTCTCAGAAACATTCATACTACATAATATATTTTAATAGATATTCTGTCTGACCATTTACTGCACCTATACCACAATGGTGTCACCGTTTACATTTAAAGCAAACATCTTTTTGGCTACTCAAAATACAACAATGCACAACAATGCATGTTGTGCACTATTGTTTAAATACGTGTAAAAGGGCAACTATGAAGTTGTAGTAGTAGTGTTGCATCGCATGTTCGTTGCACTGCGATCTCTTCTCTCTCTAGCTGACACACACATACATAAACACACACATGAAGTGCTGTAGTTGAGGTGCTGATATTTTGTATTTGTTCCCTTCTCATGAAAAAAAGCCAACCTTGATTTACAAAGCTATCGTACATTTAGTTCCTCAAACGGAACCGATCCGTCAACATCATTAGTTTACTTTGTTGTCTCTGAATTTATATTTCTCTATATTTTGTTTGCAGTTTCATCTGACTGGATAAAAAAGTGGGGAGTATTTTTTATACAAGTGTATACTTAAACAGTTCATCAATTTTGCTGGAATCGATTATCTAACTTACAAAAAATGAGTGCTCAAAATACATTTATTGCGGCCATTGCTATTTTGGCATGTTTTGGCTGGGATGTGGCAACTGCACACACCATGGGACTTGGTTCATGTCCCAAAGTTGAACCTTTAAAGGATTTTAATATGGAAAAGGTAAGCATCCAAATGGCATGGATTTTTTGTACATTTTCTTAAACGCTTGGAATTGCAAATGTCCTTTATTGTTCTAAAGTTCATAAATTTGTCAAAAATGATTTGCATGGTCAAATAAAGTTTGGCTTACTGCCACATATTTTACAAATAGGTATTATTTTTAGATGCCCAATCATCAGTCCCCTTGCTACTACTGCAGTCCTTATTTTCAGAAAACATTAATTTTCAATTTTATAATTCGTATTCGTACAACGTGGAAAACAAAATTAAATTGTGAACCAGGATAGTGTAGTATAGTATATAAATATTGAAGCAATGATTCTTGCAATCAAAAGCTCCTTAATTTTATTCATTTCTAAAATGTTAGACTTATTTTTATTCAAATTAAAACTAGTTAAGATTTGGTAATTTACTAGTACATTACTCATGGTATGGAATGATTTATTACACATGAATGCAAAGCTCTGTGGAAAACAATTCAATGTTACCATGTGCCAATGTAAGATTCAATGCCAAAATATGACGAAATTGCTCAAATGTAAGAATTTTATATCTGAAGCAAATGTTCAAATAGTTTAAAATCTATTTTGGAATCCATTTTTATAATAAAAACATGACCATATAAGAATCCTACTGGTAGAATGCGATATGATGTATATTATTCGGTCCAGTATTGTATGCACCTATGTATGTATTTTAATGTTCGTTTCCTATTCATGTACACATTTTTGCAAGCCGATGACAATATACTTAATAATGCCATTATTTTATCAATTACTATAATTTTTTTTCCAGTTTATGGGTGAATGGTATGTCATCCAAAAGTTTGCAACATCAAGTTCCTGCATGAAATACAATTTCACACAAGGGGCTGACGGCAAAATGCGCCTTGTACAGACGAGACAACACTTTATCCTGGATACTATCGGCGTTGATCATGTCTACACGTAAGTTGATTCTTTCGTTGACGATTCTGTATTTTTATTATGGGCCAATGTATTGTACATTGAGCTTTTTATCATGATGGGAACTATGTCCGTGTGATCCCCAGCACTATAACTCACAAACAATTTAGCTAATTTCGTTCCCCAGCTGGAGCTACCGATAAAATACAGATTGATTTAATTACTACTTCAACCAAACCAAACCACAGCATCCAACATACTTTAAATACTACAGCAAACAACGATACAACTAAATGGTTGTAATTTTCAAAATAGCGGCATTTCGTTAAAATGTTGAAAGAATTTTTATCAAATATTTTGTTGTTGCTTCAACTTTAACCTTTTCTATTTTCGATAAATTCTCTACACGTATACTTGCTGCATTAATGTAATGTTTTTTCCATCCGCACATTAAAAACAATTTATATTAACCTTGACCGCTGTCAATGATGATTCCAAAGGAAAAGCTTTTCAACGCAACTCACAATAAATACATCATATTTTTTAAATATTTCATCCTATTACGCAAAGATATGATACAATATGATGATGCTCATCTTTTTAACATGACATGGCTTTACAGCTCATACGACGTTTTATACCGCTCAACTCTATAGGATTTTATTCTTTTTATTATTACAGATACACTGGGGTTTTATCTGTTCCTGACAATGATAAGGCATCCAGAATGCGAGTTAAATTCCCTCTGAGTAAGTGAAGCTAAATTAAATAGTTGCCTTTTTATTTTAAATTATCAGATTTCTCCACATTGTGTTCTGCTCATAAATTAAAGAAATTCAAATTTAACCGTTTCGTTTTGAAATGAAATTACGTTCAGTAAAAGGAAAGGTTGCGCGATCACGTTTTAAAAACAAAAATTAGGTGGCGGGCCGCTGTAGACAGTAAAATCTTTAGCGTGCTCACTCTAGTTCCTACTTTACATGACGATATTCAATTCAATGCGTTACCTCTATACGTAGGAGGGTTAAATGTTAAATTAAGGTTGAACATAATGCGCGTAGCGATTTCAATGTGTCGTGCTAGTTATAATGCAAACAGAAGGGGAGCACGAAGACCTTTGGCTTTCCTTCCTCTGAAGTGCATTTAGTTGCATTAATTTTTTGTGACACGAAGAGAAAGAAATGTACAAAAGTAATAATAATTTATAATAATAATCATGTAAGCAAGTATGTCTTCTCTGTATTACGTCTTAAGTTGGTTGTTAGAGCATCTTTATAGTTCAGTATTTCATGCTTCTTTTCACGTATTTCCTCTTGTCAATGGTCAAGTATATTTTGAGCGTTTTCATTCTTGTTGACTTGAAAGTATAATGCTTTTTTTGCCCGTACACATTCAACATTATAATACCCATTATCATACAACACGAATCGTGATGCCCCGCTTTGCTACACGGTGAGGTATTAAGCCCATGTTATTATTATTATTTACTGCGGTGATGCTACAAGTACCGTTACCAAAATTATCTCCTGCCTTTTCCTATGTACTCCTCTCGACTCTCGTGTTAATCTTCGTATCTGGGTTAGTTGTAGCTTGTTGGATGGATGGTTGGAAGTACATACAAAACACCTACTGTAAATATATTTTGTATAGGTATGTTATGGCGTGAATGAAATAAGTGGTGGAGACACACCATTGTCTATTTTATCGGGCATCATACTACATAACTCATTGGCTTATTACAGCATTATTATCATTACATGGAAAGTCTTTGTAACATGGAAAATATTATATAAGGGCACCCCTCTGGAAAATTTATAATCTTAATCTTCTAGTAAACACGCTGCTTTTGACATGAACTGATGATTTTTCCGTTTCGACCAGCCAAGGAACAAAAATGTAGGTGGGTGTGGAAAATTGTATTTACAACTGTACCTATTGTTTAAGCTAAGGGGGATCAGCAGGTGTGTTTTAGGGTTCAAGTGTAAAGGGCAACATACTTCCTTCCTTGGCCTTAAACTAGAGATTAGCTCGCTCACGCATGAAAGGCTATGTAGTTAGGTATGTATATTTCAGGAATAGGTACAGTGTAAAATGTTCCTTTGCTATTATAGCATTCAAGAAGATGTAATTGTTGATATGCTTGGGCACAACAAGTGTATTTCTCATTGACATTTTTCTTGTTGGCGGTGTTTATTACTGCACAATGTTATGTTTGAGCTTGTACATTGCTTATAAGGCGTTCGTTTTTTACAAACGCTGCTTCATCACACAGGTAATAATGAAGAAAACATTGAATTTGTCCTAGCCGTATATCATTTTGACATGACTTGGTCTAAAGAATGTGTCATATCTCTCTCTGTTTTTTCTTCTAATTTGGCATGACTATGACTCATGACTAAGCATATGTGGCCAAACCAAAAATTCTATTGAATTGACGGGCTATTCAAAGGACAGCATTGATGAGACAGAGAGTGAGCTACTCGTACTAGAATAACGCGCTTGCTATTGGTAGAATACTATATACAGGTTGATTTCAAGGTGTATTTATAAGGGATTCTATACAATTTCAGATTTATCGTACAAATCCCAGCACAAAACAAACAATCGGATTTAAAAAGAAAAAGAATATTTGTAATATTGAGTAACTTTTTGTCCTGTTTTTGTAGATATTGCAGGAGAAGCTGACTTTGTTGTGTTTATGACTGACTATGAAAACTATGCGGGAATTTTTACTTGCCAAAAGATTCTATTCGGGCACACAAAGTCTGCATCCATTCTGTCTAGAAAGCCAACTTTGGATAAAGTCATCATAAATCAGGTATTAATTACATTGATGTTCGCAATTTATCTGGCTTCTGCAATGCATTTCAGGATTTGCTTGTTTGCGAGTCCATGTTTCTTGTTGCCCCATGTGAATAATTTGTGTAAAAATGTATGTAATTTACTTTTCCAGCTTCGCCAAAAGATTGAGGAGGAAGGAGTTGACCCCGATGACTTCAGCGTTGTTGTAAGTGATGTAGCGGTTTTATTAAATTATAAATAGTCAATTCTAAATTTAATGCATCATATGACGTAAGTAAAGCATTGATAGGCCTCGTAGTTTCATGTGGTAAACAAGGAAAATTATACCTAAATATTGGATAGAAATGTTTAGATCGCATGACTGTAATCAGTTAAAACTCACGCAAAATTGGTCTTGAATTTAAACAAGTATGATTAATGAAATCGGACTCTTTTAATATAATTCTACAATAAAAACGAACATTCGACATTAATATGAATACCGACGGACTTATTTTTTTCACCCAATTGTGAAAAACCTCCTGTTATTTGTATAGCAAATTCTAAAAAATTGCAAGTGTTATTTTGAACTAAATTATTGATATGTAAACTTTAATAGGACCAAGCCAACTGCAGAGCCCAAGAAGATTCCAGTCTTAATGTCAAAATTGACGACAAAACGTTTTCAGCTAAGAACGTTGCCGGTGTCGTAAAGAAGGTAAATTTATATGTATTTTCTAAGCTCATTTATGCACATGAATATAAATATTTGAGTTTCCTGACTAACTTTCACCTTTTTTAAATAAATTTTTTGACCCTGAGATTGGGGGAGCTGTCGGATCTGGACTGGAAAAAGCTGGTGATGTCCTTGGGTCTGGAATTTCTAAAGCAGCAGATGTAACAGGAGATATTGTCGAAACCTTTGGTGACAAGGAAAACCAAAAAGTTACACCTACATCAATGAAGGATTTAAATGAATTGCTGAAGAATGCAAAGGTGGAAGAAAATGATGCCGAGTGGCTTCCTTGAAAACTTCCGCTTCGAGGCACTGTACTAATCTGCACTTTGCACGACATGCGTCCACACATCATTTAAACACAAAATGCGTTAATAAGCTTAGTTAGAAACAAGGGAAGGGTAGTTTCCAAATTGTGCACAGATAAATACACCTCTAACATTAGACCTGTATACGGAATACATCTCATTGACGCCGTTATTGTGACATAATATTTAGGGGCCAGCTATATGAACCTCTTAACATTAGAAAGCTTATAAATTGATTATCACGTAATAAAATTGTTAGTAGCTTTGTTACATTTTAAAGAAGCATTACTGATGTATTCGGTATTTGTACAGATTCTAAGTTATAGTTTTAATATTTTAAACTGGTGATTGTTGTATTATTTTATGTTGTAAATGTTGGCCCATGTGTTAAAAAACAAATAATAAAAGACAAATAAACTTGTTCTATTAGCTACAACGATAATCAACATGACAATTAATACATTTATAAATTTTAAAGAATCGATGAGTTTTATTTTAATTCGACTTTATGTATCCGTTAGGTAATGTGTAATAATATAATGTATTCAAGTTTTAGTATTGTATGGCATCCAATATTACATATTACCAGTTCGCGCACACACCAATGCTGACGTGGCTATTCAAATAGTACGTAATGCCAAGATAGGGGAGGTGATTCTGCTGGGGCCAGTAATGACAATGTTGATTCCTCCTTTTTATCCCATGTTTTTTAAAAGCGCCATATAGGAAGAAGATAGTAAAAAACGGATTTTTCCGGCGTTACGTATTATTCGAATAAGCTCTGATTGCTTCTAAACAATTTTCGCCATCTATTTCGTCAACAGTATATAATAATCTAGCTCACTAAATATTTCGTATCGATAGCTAGAGTACGTTTATATATATATATTTTACAGAGTTCGATCGATGATTAATCCGAAAATTTTCTTAAATATTAGTTATTATTACACATGAAGTCTTCATAAACAAAACACTTTACTTACTGTTAATAATTAATCTCAGGAAAAGCACACAAATAATCATGATTAGCTGTACTGTTCATTAGTTTAGGAGAACCATAATGAGTACATAGATTAAAACATTGAAAAAATAATTTCGCTGGTAGTCAAGTCAAGTTCCAAACTGGTTTGGTATTAATATGCCAGAAGCTGTGGTTACATCCAACAATAATTTCACGTTTAGTACAAAGTACAACCAATATTTATATTAATATGATTGAATGACATGAGATTCGGTCTTTTGGATCAAACAAATCCAGAAAATGATTTTCAGATATAAGCCAAATTAAAGTGCGCTAAAAAACATAATGTGTATTTTCACTCCTGAATAGTATTATTAAGTCAATTGAGCAGTGTCGGATTGGGCGGTATAATTGGCCAACCGTTTTTATTAACTACCAAAAGCAATTTACCCTAATGAGGTAACTGGTGTAACCGCGATGTCTGTCTGTAAATCTTCCTTGGATACTACGTACATATCTCCGAAGTAATTTATCTGAATGTTGTATATAACCTTGGTATATAATAGATTATCCCTCAAGGAAAAATAATCTACCGACTTTCATGTTCACCGTCAGTAGATTTATGGAAAGATAAAACTCAATGAGTAGATCCAATTTTATTAAAGGGCGATGGTCTGAATCCTTTGTGTTCCTCGACACGAGATATTTTGTTGTTGACAGTTGTTATAATTTAAACATTATTGAATGTAATTTCAAGCGACGATTGAAAAGAATTTATATCACAAGTAATTTCCATCATGAGCTTCCATGCTTTCGGTAGTAACTTATACAAGGTTTTTTCTTTTTTTAATTTAAGATTTCTCAGGAATTAAACATCAGAGTCAGGCTTACGTATCGAGTTTGAATACTTTCTGGGTTAATTTGTATTTCTATATCAATCGTCAATTGACCACGTCCTTAAATTGTTATTGTATGTACGGAAAGTTGAATTTTATCATGTATAGCAGGAACAAGACTGAATCATTCAACTTTTGTGATATATATATGTTACTTGACTGAGAAGTTGTGCGGTGTAGGCCTGGGTTGACGCTTTATCAAAAATTATCAATTAAAAACGCACTGTTCGTTTTTTTTTAAATAAAGGGAAGAAATAATTGTGTTCATTCATAAATGTCCACTCTTAACGCTTCAACAAGCGATACTCACCAAATTGAACTTCACAGCCTTCTTCAAATATGGTTCGTTGAATCTGAGAAAACTAAAAAGGAAACAAATTATCATCAAGAAAAAATCTACAAACAAAATTTGCGATCAAAAGCTGCCGTACAGTGGATGCTATAGTTTGCTGGCGGTCCGACGGACGGACAGATCAAACTTATTTTTTTTACAAAGTACCTTTCGCTATTTAATCAAAAAATAAATGTAGCAACTTATAGACAAATATCGTAAAATTGATTAATTGCTCAAAAATGTATTATAAACGTTTTCCGTACAATAAGGCGTAATCCCTTTGAACATAAAAATACAGATAAAAAATAGAAATCATTGTAACTAGAGATAACATAGATTAAATTGTAACAAAAACTTTTTCTATGTTGCGTTTGCCAATTATTTATACAACTTCATTGGACGCTACTTTTATGGACTGGAATAGGTTGCAAACTATTTCAAATTTGTTATAAGGACCCTTTCTGTTTGTAAAGTTAACTTTATATAAAAACCGAGGTGCCTTATTTATTTTAAGACATTTAACTGAAAAACTATAATTCATATCAATTCATTCACTTTTATAAACCCCAGAAATAATATGCTATGTGTTTAATTCACTGTTGCAGCTGCACTTTTTGGGTTTCAAGAAAGGAGTACCTTAACATCTGGTGATATTCTATGATTGTTGTTGTGTTATCTGTATTTTGAAGTTTAGCTGATTTTTTCTGTTTACAAAGTACAATATATTTGGCGAAATAACGTACTCCATATTCTACCGTATAGTCAATAATGTTATTAATTAATTGTAGTGTAATATAATAATAACATTGTATAAGGACCTTGATGATCGTGATATTTATAACGAACGAGTAAATTAAACATTAAAAGGAGCAGTCTATTTCCTGTTTGGGCTACAGATGTATTACATGTTTAGTAATATAATATATCATCACAATCGCAAGACTCAAGAGTTTTTCCTTCGTTCTGTTCTACATATTATATAAAATGACTTATCTAACCATAGTAATCGTACTTTTTCTCAAAATGTAGAACTAGTGCTAAAATTAATATTAATTGCTAGTATTACGACTTAGTTAATTCATACCGTTACAATGTAAAATAAGATTAGTCTACCGACGAGAAATTTAATGTTACGCGGGAAGCAGGAATTTTTAGATATGACGAGAGAAGTTGCTCCGATCATCATGAAGGTCTTGTTGTATCGAGAGTAATCTAGACACATAATTCTTACATGCCGCACCAATCAATACGGTATGTAGGTTGGACGCGCTAACGTTTATTTAAAGGATCACGCTGTGTCTTTTATCGGACCCGTGACTTTCTTGACTCTTTGCATTTGTTGCGCCTGTCCTGGAACCGGGATCTTTGGAAAGTTGAACCCAAGAAATCGTAAAGATGCTTGCCGCTGTAATTAAAAAATCTTGAATTAGCATCCAAGTTTTTCAGAGTTATACAAAATATCTAGGTAATTGGGATTCCACTCACTGTCAGGCAGTCGCATAGCAGCCGTCCAAAACTTTCGTAAATATGTATGTTGCATTGCCTCTTGAGCGGAGAGTCGTCCTCTGGCGTCGTACTGCAAAAAAAACACACAAACGTGGATGTAAATAAATTATTTAGTTTTTTGTTATATTTACATACAATTATTTAATTATATTGTTGTTGTTTTTGCAAAATTAAGCTATTATGTTTTTACTTTTAGAAATTTGGCAAGCAAATCAATTCCTTCACTATCCAATCTTGGAGCACGTGTAACTAAGGGCTCAGGTGCCCGTTGGTCGAATTTATATGCTAGAAATTCCTCGTTGGACGAAATGTTTGGCCAAGTGTCGTCTGTCGGAATACCAAGCGTTCTGAATATAAGTCTGAGTTGATCCTCAACTGTTGAGCCTGGGAACAATGGACGGCCGCTGGCCATTTCACAGAAAATGCATCCAACGCCCCTATAACATTTTCAACAAACAAACAACAAATGAAATTTCTCTTTTATCTACTTTCTCTACGGCTGCTAGATAGTGATGACAAACGTATAACCACGTCATGACTTGACTTACCACATATCAATGGGAGTGGAATATTCCGTGGAACCCATTAGCACGTCGGGTGGTCTGTACCACAGAGTGACAACTTCATTTGAATAAGTCTTTGTAGGAACGGATTTGGCACGAGCAAGACCGAAATCAGCAAGCTGAAAACGAAACATAAACAAAAAATGAATATTTACTTACTCACATTAGCGGTCAAATGGTTTATTTCTAAATTTTGGGATGAAATATTCGACAACATTGTCAAAAATCTAGACCACGTTATAGTATATGCATATGTACATGCATATAATATGTACATGTTGTACACGAATATGCATAATGGAAATCAGTCAAGTTACTTACCTTCAATTCGCCGCGGTCGTTGATTAGGAGGTTTTGTGGTTTTAAATCTCTGTGTAGAATGCGTCGTCTATGGCAGTATGCAAGACCTCTCAGCAGTTGAAATAGGAAAAGCTGTCGGTGGTGTGTACATAGATAAAATTTTAATCAATGTCATCACTGAAAGATTACTTCGTGAAATATTAAGCGGCTGTCATCTTTGCTTGTAAACTTTACCTTAACATTATTGATACTCAGGACCCCGCCACAACTATCCATATACTGTTTAAGATCTCTGTCCAAGTACTCAAAGACGAGTGTTAAAGATTTCTCCGTATGAACGATATCATGGAGAGTCACTGTTGAAAAGACGATACATGCACAGATAAGTAGGTATTATACATATATGTATGCATATATAGGTAATAATGAAAATGCGTATCATTTTGTGGCAGCTTTTGTATCATACTCAACGTACCAATATTGGCATGCCGTAGCTCCTTAAGCAAAGAAACTTCCCTGATTGCTGTGCAAGGGGCACCTTCTTCATGTTCCAATCGGATTTCCTTCAACGCAACCAAACTCTCTGTGAGCCGAGATCGGCCTTTGAACACAGTTGCATATGTTCCCTAAAACCAATTAATAAAGCTTTCCGTCATCACTCTGGCTAGCTTTTTGCTTACGGTATTATGCGTTGCATATTGTATAGAAACATGTACATGATCATGATGCGCAATACATCTTCAAAGCAAACAACAAGCTATTCAATATTCTTTCATGATGAGCATGTCCACTATTTACTTTTCTCAAATCTCTTGTAAATAAGTATCCAAAAAATATAGCCTACATACCTCTCCAAGTTTATCCAGTTTCACGTAGGTTTCACTCCTACCAAAGCCTATTTCCGAAAGACTTTGTCGTCTAGATGCCCTTGTCAATGGTGCCTCCACGACTGCGAATGAAGCTGCCTGCTTAGCTAAAAATGATTCGGGTATGTGTAGATCCGCCGGTAATGATAAGCGTTTGCTTATGTCCTGTGACAAGTCAACCTATAGTTGAAAACAGAAAATAAGAGGATGAAAATAAAAGGCTCAACAGGATAGTCGTAGTATGATCATCATCAAACAAAGCTCAAAACTGTATTGTATGCATTTGTCGTGTTCCACTTTCATGCTCCCGACTCTAGAGAAAAAATCCTTTGCGTGACATAAATTTTATATAACTTGGCAATACCTCCGAATGTCGTCTGGTATTTTTTTGACGTAAGGTTACTCCATATGAAACATCAAGCGGGGGACGGACACGAGCTGGAGATGTGAGATCGTCGGAGGCAGCTGAAGCTTCTTCGGATTCGCCATCAGATCCTATCCGTGGATGTTCTGCGACGGGAGCTAGAACCATTAATTTAACAATCCATCGTGAAATGATTAAAAATTCATGCATAATCCAGGAAAATACTAACATGAACGAGAAGCTCGCATTTTACTAAATAAATTATAAAAAAACTAAAAGCACTGCTGCTACCACCTTGTTATACCAAACATACTTGTTGTTTGATAAAGTGTTTCATACCCAAAGTCGGAAATGTGGTACTCCTACAAAAACCTGATGCGTCATTAGTTGCCATTGTACTACTACTGCGTGGAACGGCATTTCGACTAGATTTTCTAGTTCTACGACGGTGACCTATTTTCAACGACAGTGAAGATAGCCAAGAGTTCAAAGAATCCAGTCGGGATACCATATTTTCAAACACAGAATTATGTATAAAAGTTTTATAAAAGTGGTCCGAAATAAATAGTCTCGCTATTTCGTTATTATAAAATCACCAAGGACGCCTGGAATACACTACAATGATTGATGATAGTAGACCACAAAACTATACACCACATTCACGAAAAGTGGATGCGAAAAATGACAACTTGGATAGTTTTGTTTGATTTTGATTTTCTTTACATAACAACGCCAAAAAAAAAATGGTGTAGTTTGCAGTATTGCAACAAGTTTATCCACTTCGTGAAAATTTCACCGCTTATTACAGTTTAAAAACAATTTTTCAAATTTCCACCCGTTCATTGAAAATAAATTGGGTTTTTAAATGTATGAGCACGAAACTACGCACGACACTTTTCAATTATCTATTTAACCCGTTGCTCTCCTTGTGTATTCCGCATATGTAAAAAGGTAATTATAATACAACTAAACTCTTTTTTCTCCAGCAACAGAAAGAACAACGTGAAGTTTTATTAGTCTTGCGTTTATATCATCTCTGAATATATCGTGTGGTCACGGTATAATACGCTGAAAATGTCTTGGAATCGACGTCTCCAGATCATTACCATTTTCTCAGTGTGGACCATTTTCGCTATTCACTGCACATCACACCTCACATGTATTGATTTTTGTTACTCATTTTTACAGAAGATGAGTCAAAGTTAGGAGTTCATTTTCCTTCATGTTCATTCAACAATATTCTATATTCCTTTGACTACTTTGTTACTTTTGTGAATTATTTATAGTTATTTTAATTGTTTTATTATCATGATTATGCATGTGTTTGAATTGTGCCTAAAATATGATGTTGTTTTTATTATTCAAGAATTGCCTTTTCTTTGTCTCTCAAGAGATGAAATGAACTAAATATACATCTTGTATTGGGTAGCTTGACAGCCAACGGTCAGGACGCTCAAACAGCTTTTAAATTTACAAGTAAAATTATCCTATTTAGCTATTTGGTTTTGACTTGACGCTAAATCCAGAATGTTGACCATGTGAATACTGTTGTTTTTAATTATTTTAATGTGATATATATCGGGACAAATAACTATGTATACTGTAGTCTAGTGTCTAGACTATAGAATAGGTATGTATGTTGTATCTGTGACGACGAAGTTAAGTATGAAAACGTAGGCTATTAAAATCCTAGCGATATGGATGGTTGTGTACCATAACAAAAGTTTATGTCTGAATGACTCATCTATCCAGTTAGACAAAGGACGACATGCTGGCTTTATTGTTGAGTTTCTTGTTACTTTGTTCTTTTATCCGCTGTGCACTTGAATTAATAACGAATATCAAAATATGTTTAACTACTACTTAGTTTGTAATTGTGAAAGGTGGACCCATGAAATAATACTTTCAATACATGGAATCAAACAAAAATATTAATAATTGCAGATTAAAACTTTAATGTTGAGCTTGTTGAATATTGTTAGTTTTTTGCAGAGACCAAAACGTGTAAGAATGGAATGTGGAATGATGCTCCTGCTTGTAAGTCACTTTTAAAAAAAAAATCATAATTCCGTACTCAAATAGTCGCAATGTTTCCTGAAATAGGGACCAGGTTTGCTCACTGATCTGATGTCGTGGTAACAGTCGTCAGTTATCAGAACAGAAGAAACACACCCTCATGGTTAATAACATAATATTATGTAGTTTTTGATAAGTAAGTACATGATGACTTGCATGCAAACATAGTACATTTGCTTCTTTTTGTCACATTATGTTTCTTATTAGTGCAATAGTTGATGTTAATTGTCCTCCCATTTGCACATTTAATTTTGACTTAGTTTGCCAAATTTAATTAATTAATGTAATTTGAAAATGAACTTGTCTTCTGATCACACAGTTTCCGCAAGCTGTTATCCGTTGATTTAATTTTAAGCTCGTTGAAATCTTTTTAAAAACTAAAATTTTGTTTTTTTTAAACCACGTAGAACGTATCCGTATACATTATCATTGGACTAGCGTTATTTTTGTTGTTGTTGGTAGTATTCAGGTATAGATACTGAAGAAAAATCGAGGATCACTCTCCGTTCCAGTATGTATAATGGTATAACATTTGTATCACACACCTCACAGTGGAGCAAGATCTAGACGCACTTTTGTTCCAAAAAGGATCTTAAATTTTCATTCTTAATCAGCAAGGTACATAAAAAATAAACAAAGAGCGGGACAGTGCTTGCTTTGAGTATATTTAATTAAATCCTTGTTATAAAACTCCTTTTCACAACAGCAACCAGTGAAGAAATGTCTATTTAGATTAACTGGCGAATAAATAAGAAACTAGGTGCGCGCACAACTGACTTTGCAATGAACTTGTATAACCCTCTTTCTCTAAGTTTAAATCAATTTAAAACGAGAAATAAAAGTCTAGCTATTTTTCAATTCCGTATATATATTGGATATAGTGGAAAGAGAGAGAAAAGAGAAAGGGAACAACGATGTGAAAATAGTGAAGTATATAAGCTCACTACTTTTTTATAGGGATATGCACTCTCACAGACACATACACACGCACAATGGCTACAAATAATACAAAAATTATCAAAAAAGTATCTCTCTTTTCTCTGAGTTTTTTAGCCTACGTTTTGTTTTCTTGTCTGAATCTGTCTCACTCAGGAGCAGTAATAGCAGATTCTGGATTCAGGACTCTTGGACTGCGTGGAAGGGAAGAGCGACGTAATAACGTATTTATGCAGTTTCCCAGCAAAGAGAGAGGGAGAGAGAGAAGAAAACAGGATGGCAAAGGAAAGAGCGAGCGGGTTCGTTTTTCATCCACAGAACTACGATAAAATGATACAGCTTGGATTCAGCCCAGCAGATTTCTGTGTATTCCGTAAGTTGTTTGTGCTGAATTGTGATAGTGTAGTATATCGCGTACACAATTTTTCTAGTAGTAAATGAAGACCTATTCCCGCGTTACAATAAAAAGTTTTGTATTTGAAAGCAGGGGCTGTTCCTGAAAAGAGTACGATATATAACTCATCAGCCTGATTAGTCGGTGGTGGTAGTGGTGATGGTAGTAGTAGCAATACAACGGAAGCAGTAACAACAGTCGCAGCAGATAAGTCCAAAAAACGATGCTAATACGAAAAAGGGAGAGAAAGACAGCTCACAATGAAAAATTTTCTCCTTTCACTTTTTAGCTGCACACACGTAAAACTTTACCAAATAGAGAGAAACACACATACATGCAAATACGCGTGCTCTTTACACTTTCCTTTATGTATGATTATTTCTTAACTTTTAAATTATTTTCATCCGTCATTCCTTTCTAATTTTTTACTCACACAAACACACACACTTACGTTTGCCTATATTTCACAGCAAGAAGAAAAGTTTGATACTTTTTCCTTTGAGAAAAGTTGAAACGGTTCAAATAATGAAGGGTTTTGAGTCAGGGTGTTTGTTCACTCACATGCAAGCAGCAAGAATGTTTTTGTTTTATACGTATGTAGAAAAGGGATTGCAAAGCGTAATAATATGATTTATTTATAAACACAAACAACAAAGTATGAGAGAAGATAAAAAGGAGAGCAAAAAGTTATTGTAATAGACAAGTTGTCCCTTTTCTCACTTCCTTGTGGTTGTACTAACGTGCTATTATACAATTGTTGTAGCAGCAGCAGTGTGATGATGATCATTATTATTCTCACTACAGAACTAGGATTTTATGTGTACAGTAACAGAGAGGAGCATCCTCACTCTCAAACTATCATACTTTTACTGGCTTCTTTCCCTGTCAGAACTCTGTATTTATATGTATCATATTATCATGATCATCATCATCGTATATAGCGGCAGCAGCAATAGAAACAGGAGTGCAGCAGCTGAATAAAAGCGTACTAAAAAGCTTTTAGTTTTAAGCAGAAATGGTGTATCTTCTGCTAGTGGTGGTGGTTTAGTAGCATAGCACCTACTACAACAAACCAAAAAAATTATGTGGAAAAAACAGCATCTCAAGGCTTTTTTTCTTCTAGAATATAGTAGCAGCTAGAAACTAGAGAAGCCAGAGCACTGTTAAAACATAAGCAAGGTATCATCATCGTCGTCGCCACCACGACACAGGATATTTTAACACAAACCCTTGGACTGTACAATGTTCCTTTTGTGGAATGAAAATGTATGGGCTTTGCTTGTTTGGCAGTAGTAGTGCTGCTGGTGCAGACTGCTGCTGAAGTGCTGAATTTATACCTATGCATGAGCCATCCTTCTTTCATGCCCCCTATTCCACAATTTCCTGTAGTGATAATAATACTTTCGACAGTTTTGCTGTGCTCCAGGTTTCCCTGATTCAATCTAAAATGTGAGAGAGCAGTTATGGCACACAGCAGAAACACTAATGCTGCTCCTCTTCTCGCTGTATTATGTACTTATATATGCGTACAACGGAGAAAGTCCTTACACAGTTCTTTTCTTTTCACGAGTAGGTCTCTTTGGAGAAAAAAAAACTCAACTACTACTCCTGGCTTCCAGTAGAACGGTGAATGCGTTACTACAACTGCTACCGGCTACTAGTAGATAAATATACATAGGTACATGTATGTATACCTACATATATTATGTGGATAAGCTATATAGTACAGCTAAGATGGGGCTACTACTTTCCTGCACAAGGAGCAGCCCGCATTGTATTAATTCAGGGAAATTGAAGGAGAGCCGGGCAAAGCAGAGAGCCATGAAAAAGAGAAAGGATGAAAAGACGCTGTTGTAGCCGAATTAAGCCATCTACTTTCACGAGCTTTTTACCAATTTTCGTAGGTTCAATTGTACCACGTAAATATATTAATATATTACAGAAATGGAAGTAATGGAATATGTACACAAGGTAAGTACATGCACAAGTAGACAAGTTTGTCAATAGAAAATAATAAGAGTACACGGATATTATTATGTAGGTAGGTGCGCATGGATAATCTTTTGTTAATGTAAAAAATACATGTATAGTATGTAGTCGAGTATATGATTTCCCATCAGTTTCCCAAATAGACTGAAAACCCAATTTTCATTTTTTTTAAACCAAAATGGACAGAAGCCCCAACTACATTTTTTCTAATTTTATTCTAACTTGAATTTAAAACTAGGGATGATGAGGGAAAATTGTGTTAGTAGTAATGGAGATTTTAGTACATTGGCTTGGGTTATCGTATTGATCCTTATAAAGTTTTGCCAAAACAATTTTTTAGAATTTGGAAATGATACCTAGACGTATTTATGGACGTATAGTAATACTATTGATTGGACAAAAAAATTAGCTGTACAATACGCGGTGGCTTTGTTAATTCAAGAAATTGATAAAGAAAAAGTAACTGTAAATTTTAAACTACGTTTTTTCGGGTGCATGATTAGGTTGAAACCAGAATCAAACTGGGGATTCAGCCTTTTGGGATAACTGAATGCCCAGGGAGTATATCGCATGAAATGTATTATGCATGTATTTTGTTTATACAACAACACCATTGTTGCTCTTTTACGTTTTTTTCTAGCTAACTTTCTATTAGTGGAATGCTTTAGCATTCATCCCAACTGCTAAATTAAATAGGATTCCCAATCCTTTACATACATTTATAGTCTGCTGACTAAGGAAGATAAATAGTGTAATAAAATATGGTGTAAAGGTTTGAGGAAGATCTTTCACCACCAACAAAAACTTCCTCTCACAGCATCACATCATCATCATCAACAACAACAACAACAACAGTACCACACATCTCCGCATTACGACGGCCAAACATGGTAGGAAAAATGTGTCAGCCAAAAACCAAGCTGGAGGCAAGCAAGTTTGAGATTCAAGCTCCATCGGGTACATCATCGAATAAGGCGAGAATATTTACTAATAAGTGTTCCCAGGATTTTTATAAAACCCAAAACTCACGCTGATGCTATTACACTGGTGTCTGATAAACGCAATCATAGTTTGAGGTATTCATTTTCATATAATAATGTTTTCGTCTTCGTCTTCCCTTCTCGAGTTACATCATGTAGGAATTTTTTTATTATATATTGGATCGTAGAACCATTACAAAACCATTTATGACTGTACTGCAAATTGAGTGATGCAAAGACCAACACACACACACCACCACCGCCGCTTTATTTTATGCGAACACTTCAAAAACTAATGGCACGGGAGAACTCATGTTTGCTAAACTCCAAAATAAAATATGTATTATGTATTTCTTTATTATGCAGTTTATAGTCATTCTCTCCCACAGATGAATGAACGGACCAAACCAATAAGTACCATAAGTACAAGCGAGGACACGAAAGGCAGCAGCAGCATTTTTACAGGGCTCCCGTTTAAGTGGAAATTAATTTTGATAAAGTGATCGTTTTACTACAAAAAATATATTAAAATGTTCAGTTTTTTGTGCACTACAAAATAAAGTGTGATTAGTTTAATGAAGTTCAGTGACAGTGTTAAAAAACTGCCAAAAACTGTCAAGTTAGTATTTCTTGCCCTAAGTATATAAAAAAAACCTGACGAAAATTAATATTCATATGCAAATTGTCTCCTGCCTGTCTGCAAGTCAACCCACAGAAGCATCACAAGTCTGAGGGTCCATTGTCCATATCTGATTGCATACCAGTATAACAGTTATGCTACTGACTAATATAGCTTGAGTACCGCTATAAAAATACTGTACTCCAGTCATTGTAAGCTAGCTCCTCTATTCATATTATTTAAATTTTGAATATTCATTTGAGCTATTTCTTGCTAGCATGGATGCGTTCATTGCCACAGCCAACTCTAATGGTGTGATACTCACAGACAAGAGGGACACTGATCCACTGTTTAGCAAACATTTGCTGTATAATATGTTCGATAATGGAGGAGGATATTGTGGAGACGGCTATTGGTTCTACGGGAAGGATCTCTCTGATGAATGTGAAGAATATTTTGAAGGACCGGACTGTGCATTATGTGGACGGTTAGCATATCCAGATGAAGACCTAATGCTGTATGACGACAAGATATACACAATTGTGTTTAGGAAGACGGAGAAACAGAAAAGTGAGGGATTGCTGGAAGGTTACCTACATTGTATTTACTGTTTCCGATACTTTCATCGATATAAATGTACGTTTCAATTAAGTGACAATGTGTATTATGATGCAAAGGTTAACAAGGCTTGGGCATGTCCAACCTGTGTACCTAGTTTTAGTAGTTCAATTACTAAATGCAGTAAAATAATTTGTAAACCAAAAACGACTGTCACAAAATGTGTTGATGTAGATGCCACTCTAATACATTTGTTTTTTAAGCTTTTGTACCATTTGAATAATTTTTTAATTTTTGAGGATGTCTTATATTCTGACACTAATGTTTTTTCTAAATTGTATGGATGCATGCTTATGTATGCTCATTGTATGAAAGTAGGATAATATGAATGTTTTTTCTGATATGGTTACAATACGGTTATGTATAAATTGATTTGTCCATTGTTTTTGATCTGACTATAGCCTGAGCAAATGGTGGCAAAGGCAAGGAGTGTTTTTGTATGGAAACCAGATTATGTAATATCTGATACGTTTAAACACTTTAATAAAGAATACAAGAATACAAGAATAACTGCTCTGTGTAGTTTCATTCACATTCAGTAGCCCGATTCACAGTTGTTAATACGAAAGGCGAGCACTAAAAGCAGACGATAATCGTATTGCTATAAAAAATTATTAGGTATGCTTTTGTTGTGTTACATTAAGCGATTTAGGAAGGATTAATAAAAGTAGTGCCCAAAATTTATAATGATTATTAACTTTAAACAATATCCGTATTAGTAAACAGTTATGTGTTCCGTGAACAAATTATTGTGTTTTAATAAGTCCTTCAAAGAAAGTAAACTCAAGTTTACTTTAAACTTTAAAGCGTTTTACAAGAAGGGATTTAAAAATACCAAATATGTACAGAAAGAAGAATGCTGCTAATTGCTGTTTTATATACACAAAATTAGAATATACTAATTATGGATTATCGAAGAACTGATTTTTATTTTGTCCTTTGCGTCACAGGGCAGCGCGAGATGGCTACTTGGACGCGTTGAAGGAGGCTACGAGAAAGGACCTGAATAGCAAAGATGAAGATGGAATGACGCCGACACTCTGGGCATCCTTTGAAGGAAACCTGGATGCTCTTCGTTTGATTGTTGGAAGGGGGTAAAGCGATACGCAAATTAATGCGGCTGAAAAACGTGGACACTTAAATATTTGCTAGGTTCCTAATCCATCTTTTTGAATCTTGTAGTGGTGACCCTGACAAATGCGATAACTTTGGAAATACTGCCCTTCACTTTGCTGCCGCCCGGGGTCATATGAACTGTGTCAGCTTTCTGGTCAACTTTGGAGTAAACATGTGGGCACTGGACATTGACTTCCACACAGCAAAAGACTTGGCGGCCATTAATAACCGTGATGAGATTCTTCGCTTTTTAGACACAGGAATCGCAAAAGAGGAGAACAAAGATCCTAAAAAAGCCAAATCATACCGTGAAAAGTCAATGAAAGAAGCGGAGAAACGGGTAAAGGATTTCGACAAGATACAAGAGAAAGCCAGAAAACTTATGGAAGAGGAGCAGAAAAAGTTGATGAAACAAAGGGAAAAGATGGAGAAGAATGGTACGGTTAAAGGGATCCCTGTGATCGGAGCCCCTCCAGGGATGCACGATCAACATCGTCCTTCCATGGCATTTCTCTCCTTGAGAAAGGACTCACGTCTTCTCTACGCTTCCCCAAAATTTTCGGAAATTGTTGCCCACTCCCAACAACATCACACCACAACTGGCAGTGCTCTCTCAAAAATTACGGGATCTGGCGTGTACAAAAAGGTTCAACAAAGGAAAGGACAAACAATGAGTGGCACAAGAGGTCCTCCCAAAGCAGGTGATTCAGAATTCAAAATGAGGGAAATTGAAGATGGCAAGCGATCAGTGAGAAGTCTCTCTGGACTGCGAAGGGATTCTGAAG
The DNA here is from genome assembly GCA_027744095.1 of Zhuqinia jingwanae. Classification (NCBI taxonomy): domain Eukaryota; kingdom Metazoa; phylum Arthropoda; class Collembola; order Entomobryomorpha; family Paronellidae; genus Zhuqinia; species Zhuqinia jingwanae. The sequence continues at coordinate 7,572 of JAHZNC010007122.1, read as the reverse complement.
TTCTTTTTGTTCCAAAATACGACATTTCTTCCAAGAATGCTGGTAAACGGGGCAAAATAGATGGTCTGTTCAATGAGGATGACGACGACGAGGATGAGGATGACATGGTTGACTATGCAAGAGGAGGTAGTCACTCCCAAATGGATCCTGACTCCATGAGCTATGCAACGAGTAGGAGTGGAGGAACCGTGGGAAAACGGGCAGGCAGTATTTCAGGAATTGGAATGTCACGTTCTATCTCCCAACCAGACTACATGCATCAAGTGGGAACAGATTCAGGTTTCACTGATGACACTGCATTGCCTCACAACATCCCTTCAATTTTTGATAGACCCGGCTTTGGTTCAGTTGCGTTTCGAAACTCAATTACAAGTACATTAGCAACTTTCCCAAATTTCAGTCAAAATGGTGGAGGTGGAAGTACGGTTAGTGGGGCGAGTAGTAGGAGGCACAGGGATTCAATGGACTCCAGTGAGAGTCAAAATGGGCCAGGTGCAGACTACCCCTCAGATGAAGGTATATTATACATACATACCTAATACCTACACACAAGCATTATTTTGAATTTACATTTCCGTTCAAATTTGTAGTCAGAAAATGAATTTGCATTTTAAATATTTTTAGATGACGATCGTGAGCTTGGCGCTGTGGAAGTGTTTCTTGCCGCAGCCGGTCTTACAGACTACATTCCCGTGTTCGCAAGAGAGAAGATTGACTTGGAAGTAAGTACAAATAAATTATACAAAAGAATATTTTACGTAACTTTGTTTACTTTGCAAATGCTATCACCAACAAGTTTAATAAGCATGTTCACAGGAAATTAAATCTTACAATTTAATTTTGCAAAAATAATGACATGAGTTGCGTATGCCAAAAATGTGTTTCAAAATGTTATCATTAATCATGGGAAAAAGTTGTTAAAATGACAATCCCAGAGCATATTAATTTAAATAAGATTTCCCGTAAAAGGAATTTAATAAATAATTTAGGAATGTAAGCTTTCTAGTCTAAGCTGGTGGCTCAGAGCACCCACACACCTGTTATTACAACCCGTGAGTTGTCTCGTATCGTCCTCGTTTCATAAAAACATATTGTTTTGTCACGTAACCGATCAACGCGTAATTAAAACGGCATACATATACCCTACGTTGTACTTTTCCCTCAAAGCTCTGATTAAATTTCATTTTACATAGACAAAAGAATAATAATATATATATAATAATATAAAGAATTCATGTTTTATCTATGTCATTTTATGTCAATTTGTTTGTCTCCTTCCGCTCTCTAAAATTAAAATATAAGCATCTTACAAGCAAAGGTAGCACTTACCGATAGTAGAGTACACAGACAACTAAGAGAAAATAAAATGGTATTCCTTGACGAGAGAGAAGTATGGGGAACCGTTTTGTCTCCTTGCTTGAGAGACTTCAAATGATAAGAAATGAATCGTGGAATCAGATATTACTACATGGCATAGATAAAACATGAATCTCTTTCATCATTCTTTTGTCTATGCTACATGGCGTTTGTATGACCAAGTTACAAGGTGTGATCCCAATTATTTTTTTATCATAGCGAGGAAAGGTTGAATGTTGTTGACATGACCTTTTTATACTTCAAGAACTAAGAAGGGTGTATATTATTCTCATTCCCTTTATGTTGTTCAATTAAAAACTCATTAAGTGAGCCAAAGAAATTAATTACACGGCACGATGAAAAGATAATAAATGCGTGTTCCAGTAGCATGGTACGATGATTGTTTCGGTAAAATATGAACATGTACACTTGAAAAGGGCCTTTTTGTTGTTGAAAAACCCCTCTTTCGCCACTTCACAAGTATTCCGGGAAAGAGCAAATGGATTTTTAATGCGTATCATCAAGTTTCAGTGAGGCAAGAAAGAACTCATTATCGGTTCTCAGTTGCTGTTTACAATCTCGTTTTTTATCATATTATTTTTAAAGCTATTTGTGCGGAAATGAAGAGCTCCTTCATCCTTGTACAATATCATCATATCATATATCAACTTTTTTCTGAGATTGAACATACAATCTTATTGGAATCATTATATAATTTTGTGTTTAACTTCTTTTACAGGCTTTAATGTTGTTGACAGATGAGGACTTTAAAGCAATGGGAATGGAAATGGGTCCGAGAAGAAAGCTGCTAAAAGCGATACATGAGCGTCATTCCGCACTGGAGTCTCCTGGTGAAGTCATTGATAGTCGTTTGTGATTTGCGGAATTAATTTACAAACAATTTTAGTTTCTTCTTTTTGAAACAGTTGAAATGCTACTTACTTAGTATACTTACATGCCTACACACAAACCTATAGAATTGTTTTTAATTGCCAGTTTACAAAAAAAAGGAGCAATGCATTACTTTTTAAATCCAAATATATTTACAAGTTGTAAGGGAAATAAATTTTTGAAAAAAATACCACATGCATGATGATGTTAAAATACCTAAAATACCATGTTAAAGTATGATGTATATTTATATTTCATAGATCGATTAGTAAAATTAACATAGGACATGCACAATGTATAGTAAAAAAAAACAAGATGTTCATCCACAGCTATATAAATTATTATAAATACATGGAAATGTAATACGATGCTACCCATAAAGATATGGCATGTTTAAGTTTAAAGTTTAGTGTACATAAAATTAACGTGTCAGTCGTATGTAAAGTTAGTTATATAGAATAATGCAGATTAATTCGATATGTTCAAAGTTACCACAAAGTCGACTATGAGACGCTTGTTTTGGAACAATAAAACCTGAATACATTTTAAGAGTTGATGAATAATGATTAAAAAATTTGTTAAATTCTCTTTGCTGTACACATCTATAAATACGCATCTTTCTCAATGTAATGTGAAGCATGGATCGTACATGCATATTTCAGTTCGTGGCTCCAACAATTAAAACCAAGATTCATGGACCTAATTAGCATGACTCCAGTCACTCCAGTAAAAGTATGCAAAATAGGTTAAGCATCAGAAAAAAATTAATTTATGCATCTTAGATGAAAAGAACTTGAGAACCATGTTTCGTTCGTTTAACGCCGTGCAATAAGTTTACATTGTTCAAAAATACATTCCTACCCTCACCTGAGGAATGGCTGACTGCTCTGGAAAAGCAACGACCTGGCAACAATTTACGATCATTTGCCATTTTTAGAAGACGTTTATTACTGGTACTTTGGTGGGACTTGGATTTACGATTGGATTGTTTTATTCAATTTTTAGAGTGGTTGCAGTAGTACTGACATCTGCTGACCAGTTGTTTCCGATTCTTAGCCGGGTAAACGAATAGTTTTAAAGTTACTGCTACCGGTCACCACCGCAGTAAACATGGATCTTGATCGTGTTAATGACGACCTCGCAATAATCCAAGCAAGTGGAGACTCTGCCATCAGTACCTCCACTCATGTTAAATTGACTGATAATCATTCAGTATTCTCAAGTGCTGCTGCTGAAACCAGTCTGGAAGTTTTAGTGGATCAAGTCAGTTTAGGTCAAGATGTTGATCGTATTGAAAAGGGACGTGGTGGAGGAATCGAGGATGATGTCAAAAGTGATATAAATTTAAAATGTAAAAATGAGTTTGATCGTCGGGAGCCAAAGGAGGACGGTCGTATTCAAGCTGTGCAAACTCAAACAAAAAGTTGTTGCGATAAGGAAGGTCACATATGCTTTGATTGTTTCCCGATTCCTGATAAAATACTGGAGCAGCTCCGTCGTCAAACGGGGATGAGTAAACTGGCTTGTCTTCAAACTGTACAAACAGTTGTGAAGTTTTATAAGGTGAAGAAATGCAAAATAAAGAGTTTTTACTTGACTTGTTATATTAAATTGAATTTGGTGGATAACATAACAGCTGCCGTTTTAATTTCCAGCAAGATTTGGTATGTTCAAAGTACTTTGCTTGTGAGGCAAGTGATGATGATGATGATGACAGATTTAGTAATTACTCTCAACCAGAGGAAGGGATGGACTCTGCACTCCTTTTTAGAGCAACTCCTAAGCATTTGCGGCGTCAAGTTGTAAAACAAGATGTGCCTATGCGGACTGTGGCTGCTCCTGCCGTACAGAAGCAGCATACTCAAGTCAAATTCAAATCAACGGCATTTGAAAATGGATCAGAATCCGATGCGCCTATTGCTACTGCTGCCAATAGACCAACTTTGAAGTTGTGCGTGGCGGATAAATTTAGGGATATGATGCGTCGTCTTCGGTTGAAATCTGGCATTTGGGATTGGAACGATCCAAAAAACGTATCCTTTTTCTTTACGTTTTTCAGCAAATTGAACAAAGTTGTTGTAAGTTATTTTAAACTTCAAAGATGCATATTAGTAGAATTTATATTTTATGTTGGTAGATTGAATTTTCATATTTTTTAAAATTCTCGATAAGGCCACATTGGATGCCCCCACACTCAAGAGACTAATTTTGGAAGATGATTTTGATGTAATTTGGACCATGGCAAAATTATTGCACAAAGAGGAAAGGTGGTCAATTGAGTGGGAAATATTGGGGGTTTTGGGAACTATTGCTTCGCGGGATTCCCGATCACGAAGGCGTTTGTTGGATTCTGACTTTCCGACTTATCTGTCCAAGTAATGATTCTATATGTTACATTTTTTTAAACCACAACATGGTGTGATATCTTTTAATTATAATAAAATTATGTTATATTATATTATTATATATTATTTTTCTTTTTAGAGTGATGCTAGATCCACATGTGGAATCTGCAAAGCTTGGTGCGTATGCTGAACTACTCGCGGTTCTTTTTACGGGTGGAAAACCACTTCCTATTTATCAAATGGGTAATTTATGAATATAGTATAAGTATATAATTTAATTTATACATTTATAACAAATTATACATTGTTATACACAACCTTATATTATGGAGCACATACAACATATAGATATAATACCTAAAAACACATTGCTTTATGCAGAACATTTTGGCTTGAACTTTGTGGCATCCATTCTGGATATGATAGAAGATAACGAATCCCGCCCTGGGTGGGCTCTTCCTGACGTTCTAGTTAAAGTTTTACTTGCTTACAACCTGCAATTTGACTCATATGACGTTTATAGCAATGTCACTATTCTAGCCATTTCTCGAATGGGCGCTTGCAAGACTCTAACCACCCGGTTAATTGATTGGTTAGAACAGAATGGTAAGGCAATTTCATGCTACAACGTAAACATACGTCTAGATGTACATTTTTAATTTGTCGCATAATGCCCCACATTATTTAGTTTAACTTTAAGAAATTTAATTACATACTTAGATGGTCCATTGACTAGTTCTTGGGAGGTTAGTGTTTCAGTACATCAGTGCGTCATAAAAATGATTACAGACATATTTCTTTGCCGGACAACGTCTCACGTGTTTTCTGTTGCACAATCTGTTGTCTTAATGAGGTTATTGACATGGAGCTTATCAAATTTTATTGCGGGGGATAAGGTAACAGTTTCAAAGATGGAATGACGAATTTACGATGCATAATACTGATCTTTAATTAATACATATTTGCCTATTTCAAAATTGCAGAGACGTACATTATACTTGAAGCTTATCCAGACAGTTCTGCGTCATTGCAAATACGATTACATCAGGAACACTCCGTGTATGGAAAATTTGGAGGACATATTATGCGAGAAAGCGGTAATCTCACTTCATGATCAGGCTCTTATTCGAAGCATCTTTAAAGAATTTCCTCAAGTTCAAATGGAAAAGAATGATTTTTAATTTTTCTGGATGTAAAAGTACGCAAGTATATATGCACCTATGAATATCTTCACCGTATTACCATGTACGTATTTAGTGAATCATGTGCTAGTGGGTATCATTAACAGGATTTGCTACAGCACACATAGATAAAGTAAATATAAAGCATGAAATCCAATTCTTAGATTTTAATTAGTATCGTCAAGTATTGTGACATTGTTAACTTTCGCATTATTGTTGTGTAAGTAAATAAAACCAAACATTATAAAAACGCATTTTTTTTCAATTCATCAAACTAGGAAAATAAATAAAAGTCATACAAATAAAAATGAATGTCGAATTCGAATACTGTAATATATACGACAAAAAGAAGAAGAAGCACATGCATATTTCACCTAAAAGAGATGTTTAATTGTATGCACATTCTAAATCTACGATCCGTTATTTACTCGAGACTTGACAATGTTTGTAGTCTACTGGAGTGATTCAACAACCTGATAAAACATCTTTATGATTTCTACCTACAAGCTTCATAAAGGTGCACTAGTGCGTAGTAAGTATAATTTTAAAATTTTGTTGACACATGCAGCTTGGAGAGAAGAAATGTATGTTTACAAATATTGCAACACGATCACAAGAGAATAGGTAAAAATGATCTCTTCATTGGCATTACCCGACACAAAAGACAGCTTTGTTCAAAACTGAAAAGTAACGCTACGCTATTGTTACCAAATCCGTTATCCCACATATTTCTACCTAACTGGTAACGGGTACCTAGGTATGCTCAATGCATGCACATGATTTAGGGCTCTGTTGCAAAAGACAATGACGCAGTAGCAGTTTTATGTACATTAGATACTTGAACCTTTTCTCAATTTCACCTGCTCAGCTCAACCCGCAGGTCCTTCTATTAATTATTTATTATTATGCATGTACCTGCCATGACCAACATCAACCAAACCTAAAATTCCATGTTCTTAAACATAACTGAACGAGCAAATGGGAAGCATTGTGCTATATCTTTCATGTTTACAGGTGAATCAGGCTTCCTGATTCAGGAATAGGGAACGATGAATGCGTACTTGCGGACACACAAGTTTATTTATGGAAGGCTGCAAACTGGAAATTTAACGATCATATTGTTGACTGTACATTAGCTTCAACATACACGTTACATACGTTATACACGTTGCTTCATGTTCTGAATACTTCAGAGTTACGGCATAAACTTGAAGTTCAAGGATGAATTGAATTGTGCTTTGTTTAATCAGTCCCAGAGAAAAAAATTAATATTTGTGGCAAAACGTGAATACAAATGAAAAACTCAGTGCTTGTTGCCTTGCATAGTTAAAGTTAAAAAGTGAATACATTTAACTAAAACTGCACGAATTAATAGTGTATAACCAAAGTTTAACCTCTAGAATCAACATAGGACTCATCGCAATAATGATTGGGACGACCACAAAATTTACTATACTATCGTGAACAATTGTCTAACCGGGAAGGCTATTTTATATTATTACAGCAAAAGGTAATATCACGACAAAATTTCTGATTCTTCTTGAAATACATATTGTAAACTGTCAACGAATTTATCATCAAATGCACCACTTCACAAATTTCTAAATCACGTGCCTCCACAGAAAAAATGTTCAGGAAAACCCTAGTTTTAGTTGCACTCGCAGGCGCTTTCATAAGCTGTAATGCAAACCAGCCAAAACATCATACACATTATTGGCAGAAGCCAACCAAACCCACAACAACAACTATGTCGCCAATTCAAGACGGTTGGGGATGGGACACCCACCCAACAACACACT